>NKZA01000195.1:0-28286 GCA_002374405.1 Metschnikowia cubensis | reverse complement strand
CGATTAGAGCGCGTGAGTCGGGGCGCGTGATCTCGAGTTGGAGTTGTTCGAGGCATTCCTGTACCAGGGTCATATCCCTGACAGAGTGGTTAAAATTTGATTTTGGTTATTCTTGCAAAATTAATATTATTAAAGTCAAGTTTAGACCGGATGAAAAGTTGTTTAAAACGTACTGAAAAAAGTATAGAGGCAATTTTTATGAATTTTAATCAAAAATCTTTGGGTGCTCTTGCGATGGTGGTGCCTTCTATCGAAAATACAATGCTTTCATGCAAGATGAAGAGAGATATCAGATCTCGGTGCATGTGACGGTCATTTCGTTGGGTACTCAGATTCTCTTATGGCTAAGCACTAAGTGGATGCAGATGTGTGATCTAATATCACCTGAAAAAAATTAAACATTATCACGCATGTGATGATAATTGATGTGGTTAAGGGGGGATCTTTAATTCTGTCTCTTTCGAATATAAGCATTATTATGCGCACGTGCAAGATCTTGTTCATACATGAAGGTGGGTCACGGCTTGAGTTGAAGACTCGGCAGTTTAAGCTCGATTGAAGACTTGAGTAGTTCTAGATCGAATCCAGTACTGTGTACTTACTACAGCCAACAAAAAATTTTCCCGATGTAACTACCCTTGCATCTAACAATCGTAGGTGGATAGTTACGATTTCTATTTTTGCCGCACCTGGTCATTCTCCATCTAAAATCTCGACCCACGCGTCTAACCCTGTGAGTAAAACAATTGGTAAAAATACATTTAGGCCCCAAATAATAAATGACTCGGACACCTAAATCAAAATCATTACTTGTAACCTCTCCCAAAATTCCACCCACCTAGAGGTTTTTTTGTAGGCGCAACGGCTATTAATCGAATTTCGCCGTTTCGCAGCTGATAAGTTCATGTACGTCATAGCATTGCGGATAATCCGATAGCAATATATATAGCAAGCGTGCGAAGGCACTTTCCAGAGAAGTACATCTATTTTTTTTATTCAACAAACAATTTAATTCAATATGACTTTAACCAACCCCAGTCTCGAGGGATACACTGTGACATTTCGAATGTGGAAGGAGTTCTACAATCCTAGCAAAAAAACATTTGTGGCCAAGAAGAAATGTGCTGGGTGCTATAACGAAGACCGTTTCGTTGTGTGGGCGGTGTCTGTTGCTGTCCAGGCAATTGTGGATAGTGCAAGATTGTACCCCGAGTTTATTCCTTTGATTTCTCCTGCAATTGACATTTTCTCCAAGTACAAGAACACTCAACTCAAAGGCTTCTCTGCTGCTGAGAACGGAGGCAGCGATCGTGACATTTACTACGATGACGATGCTCAGATTGCCAGTGCCATGATCACGGCTTACGAGGTTACTAGAGAGAAGAAATACTTGGACATGAGCCGTGAATTGGTGAGATTCTTGATGGGAGGATGGCACGAGGATTTCGGAGGTATGAAGTGGCATGTCACCAAAACATACTTGAACGCTTGTACAACTGCTGAAGTTGCCAAGGCCTGCTTGCAAATCTCTAAGTTCGTGCCGGAAGAATCCAAGGTGTACATTGATTTTGCTATCAAATGCATTGACTGGCAAATCAGGATTCTTCAAGACCCCAACGATAAATGTATCATGGACGGTTATCAACCCAGTGAAAAGAAGGTTGATCAAGTGAAGCTCACCTACAACACCGGAACTACGTTGTCTTGTGCTGCCCATTTGTACAAGATCACGAAGGACAAAAAGTGGAAAAACATCGCTGAAGATTTAGCCAAGGCTGCTATCAACAGAAACTCACCATTCTATGACCGTGACTACCCTAACGATAAAAGATACTGGCGTGACCCTTCGTACTGGACACAGCTTCTCATCGAGGGATTGGCCGACTACGTGCTTTATGTCGATATCGATGTGCCACGTGACTTGGCTCATAAAATCACCGAAGAAGTGGAACGTCATTTGAAGATGTTCCACAAATATTCCAAGGATCCAAGGGATGGCTTGTACATCCAATCTTTTGAACCTCATCGTACTTTCAAAGGGATGTACAATACGGAGTATAAGAGAGAATTTGGCGGGAAAAAAGGTCATGGTATGTTGAAGGATGATAAAGATGGCAACGGAAATCCACAGAAGTGTTTGATGGGTTTTGGAAGTGCCGCCAGAGTGTTTTTCCAGGGCGCCAGATTATGCCCTACGATTCATTGATGAATTGACAACTTACGTCTCATTTACAAAATGCTGTGGAATTAATAGTATCAATATCACACTTTTAAATGAGCAGCTTCGAAAGCAGAGCTTGTAGGCAAAGCAAATGCTTCTCTTTCGACAACGGCAATTTCATTGTCTCCCCAAGAACCCACCTTCAAAATTGGACGGTACTTCTGGGTGTACCAGAAAGGAGCGTTCAGCTTAACCTCTGCATTTGAATCTTCAGCTTCCTTTTCTGCTCTTCTAATCAGGGCTTCTTTCATTTCCCTCTCAACGAAATTTTCTTCGTCTCCTTTGAGGGCCCCATTTTCTTCGACTTCACGGATGCTTAAGCCATCGTTGGTTCTCTTTTTAGATTTGTTGATGTAATTCTTGGCAACCTCAATATTAAGACTCAAGTCGAAGAACGACACCCATTGACTGCCAAAGATCCAGGCTTTAGTTCCCTGGGTGAACATTCCTTGAGGTCTTTGCTCCGACTTTAGGAATTGAAGAGGCAACACTTCACTGTTGCGCTGGGACCAAGCACTCAATAGACCCTCTTCTGAATCCTCAGTATTGAATTCAAGCAATTTATTCTCCTCAGTAAGAACTAGAAGGGTATCATTTTCAGTAAACTCAATCAAATGCACATTGTTAGAAAGCGTGGCCAAGGTCCGGGGCGTGAAAGCCGCTTCAAGAGGTAACAATTCCACCGAGTTGTTGAATCTCAAAAGTGCCAACTTGCTGAAGTCTTTGGAGATGGAAATAGAACGGATGTTATTGTAGTAATCAAAGCCAGCTCGCGAGTCCTTTCCATCTTCAGCCTGAGACTCGATTTCATCCTCCAATTCAATCGATTCGGAACTTGCGACAACAAACTTGTAGATCTCATCTTGTGGAGTATGGATGATAAGGTTGTTGTCGTTGTAGAAGAACACATTTTTGGCGCCGCTGACTACCGAGTCAAAAGCAGCATCTCTGACCTTTTTGACTTTATACTTCTGGTCCTGCTCCTCCAAAATGAACACCTTCACGGAATTTATGGTAGACACGGCCAAGACGGGCTGGTTATTGAGGAGTCCATTGATATCAATGGAGGTGATGTTGTCATCATCAGCGAGCGACAACTTAGCAACCAACTTGTGCTTCTCGTCCTGGAGACGCCATATCTTGACGGTCTGGTCTTGGAATAATGCAACAAGGTTAAAGAGAGGGTTGAATCTGATATTGGAGAACTGCTGATCCATAAGGATCTTTTTGTATGGGCCTTCAAGGAAGTTCTCCACCGATTGCACTATGATAGATCTCTCCACACCGCCGGAAACCAAGAAATTGTAGGCCTTGCTCTCGAACAACGAAAGCGACCTCACGTCATTCAGATGCAATAGTCTGTTGAAATTATGAATCCATTTAGAGTTTTTCTTCGATTTGCTCTCCAACCAGGAGAACTGATGGATCTTCCGGTCTATACCTGCAGAGAACACCTTCTCTTCAGAGGCATCCTTGGTAAGCGTCAAGACATCTGCATCATGGACCGAATATGTTTGTATGAGAGAAGAGGTCTTTATGTCCCAGAATTTGACCGACCCAGTAGAGTCACCGGTGACAAATTGGTTTCTGGAGGGCAAGGCCACGATCGACCACACCAATGTCGACTCAGTCTTCAGCTTGTCCACCCTCATCGAGCTAACAAGCTGTCCCTTATTGTCGCCATTCACAGACCAACAACGCACTTTTCCATCGGCACAGCCTCCAATCAACAAGTCGTCGTCGTACCAGCGTATACCCAATACCCTTTGGTCCTGTCTCTGGCAAATGAACTCGAAGTCCATGACTCCGCTCCCCCCAGCAATGTTGATCACGACCACACTGCCGTCATCACATCCGACTGCTAAACGGGTGCCTGCAACATTAGCATCGATACACCAAGCGACACCAGCGTTACAGTTCAAGTTTGCCTTGGGTGTGCAGGTCTTCAAGTCCCATTCGGTGATGTAAGTGGAGCCCCCGATGGAGAAAAGACGGGGATTTTCGCCCTTTGCATGTGCCCACACCAAGCCTTCAATGGCACGCCCACGAGCGCCCGGTAGAGTCACTTCGTGGAGCCAGTTGTACCTGGGGTTCCAGATCTCGATGTCACCATTGGATCTTCCCACGGCAAAGCGCAAGCCGGCAGGTGCAACCTTGGATGTGTCACTGACATGGGAAAAAGCCAGAGCGGTTATGGTATGAGGAGTGTAGTCCACAAATCGGCACCTGTGGATATCCATGGTTGGCTTCTTGAAGAGATGAGTTTTTTCAGATGCAGGTGATGAGGTCTTGAAAAGTGAGAATTATCGCGAGTCGACATGTACTGGTGCGGGACACGGTCCAGGAAACTTATATGACTGCAATATTCTGGTAGATTTTTTTCCATTGTAGGAAGTAGCTTGTCATGTATAAAAATTACAGAGCGGCGAAGCTCATCTAATAAACACAGTTGCGTCGGGGGGAGGTGAGGTGAAGTTAGGCCAAGCCACCCATTCTTAGGCACGAGACTCACTGAGACTAGCGAGACTAGGTTATAGTCACAGACCAAGATTAATACATTATTGCTTTTTTGGCTTTCTGTTGCCCTGCAACACCCTAGAAAGCGGTACACAAAAGGCTTGGTTCAAACAAACCCAACAAAGCTGTTCAAGAGAATTAATAAGCGCACAAACCACTTGTTCTCACTGGTGTTGATGACCATATTGATAACTAGCTCCTTCAGCTTCTTATCTCCTAGCTGCTTCTTGACGATTGTTCTTTGCACCTTGACATTCTTGTTCAAAAACCACACAAAAAACAAGATGGTGAGTAAACTGATTGCGAGATTCTTCAAGAAGCGCAAGGCTTTCCACCCCACCACTTTAATGAGATGCAAAAGTCGTCTTTTAAGAACGTCCTGAGGATCTTCATTCTCGCTGCTTCTTCGGGAATGCTGGAAGTTATATGGTGCGGTATTTCGTTCACTGATATCTTTGCTGAGTTTGTTGATAAGCAGGTTGATTTGGCTCTGCCACACGCGGAATTCATCCGAGTTGTGCGGCCCCGAATAAGGAGCTGGGGCCTCCAGAGCTGCACCTCTTGCAGGCTGTTGTTTCTGACTCAACAACTCACTCATAGAGAGATGGGTGTTTCTTCTTGAGTGCAGGTATATTTGTTCCAAGTTATTTCTGTATTGTTGGTTGGTGACCAGTGCCGTGTAGTTGCTTTGCAACGGCCATGGCGTGCCAGTGGAAAAGCGGTCCGACTGATCGACATTGGAGAACACCAGTGGAGCAGCATTGTACCGCAGGAAATTGCCAGAGGCACCACGAGTCTGTGAATAATCGTCAGCAAAGCTCACGTCCTTAATCTGGTCCCACAAATACTCCAATTCACTGAGCAACTCTCTGGACTCTACTGTGCCACTAGCATACACTCTCATAGTCTCTATAAGAAACAGAATATAGCTGCGCTTTGCTTCTGTTTTGGAAAGGCCTTCTTCCCGTTTCCAGGCATCCCACTTTTTTTTGGCTCCCTCGTCCTCCATGGTGGAGCCCTCAGGTCTGAGCATTATGCCCTCTACATTTCCCTCGGTGGCCTGCTTATATAGACCATACAACTTGATTCTGTTTTCAGCAGGTGGCCGAGGCAACAGCCCATGATTCGACCTGGAAGATAATGCTTTGATGGTGGTTATTGCCTTCACAAAAACCCTGTCTTTGGATGTTAGTGTGGGTGTTTACAATGTGTACCATTATGGAGGAAGGTGCTACTCCTGCTCCTGCCCACTATGGCATACCATAAGACAAAACGACATACCGATTGAGTCCGACATTTGTGCAGTATACGATTGCTGAAAGATATGCTGAACGAAATAATGCTTAAGAGGAAAGGAGTGTTGATCTGGAGCGGTGCCTCACGTGAGCTGGGCCACCTCGGCAGAACGTGATATGCGCTGTGGGGCAAAACATCGGTGCCTCGCTGTCTTCGCAATGCACACACACTGGCATGGGAATGCATAGAAGTACGGCTGAATGAATGATGTGGTTAACCACTCTGGTTAGCTCAAGGGCCAGTTGTGTGTTTAAAGAATGGAATCGACACACGACTCGGGTTGTTTGAGAATCTTTAAATATGTGTTCTGAAATTTACGGCGTTCTGGTTCTACACAAGGTTGTGGTCCTGTACAAGGTCGTGGAAGTACTACAGTCAAAATCACTCAGTCGTAAAACGATATTAAAACCCTATTTATAAAAAGCTTAGTTCTCTGGAACATCAATCTCACCAGCGTTGATGGCGTCAATGATGTCGTGTGGGTTCTTTCTGTCAACACGGCATCCAACAGATTGAGCAGTTCCCAAGATCTCCTTGGTGACGGAAGCCAAGTTCTTACCGAAAGACTTCTCTCTCATTTGTCTGGCGATTTCAATGATCTCCTCAAATGGAATGTTACCGGAGTGCTTGACGTTCTTCTCCTTCTTTCTGTCTCTAGGTGGCTCCTTCAAGGCAGTGATGACAAGAGAGGATGCAGATGGGACAACGGAAGCAACGGCTTGTCTGTTTTGGATTCTCAATTGGACAGTGACCTTGATACCCTTGAAGTCCTTGGTGGCCTTGGCGATATCTTCACCGACCTTCTTTGGGGACAAACCCAAAGGACCAATCTTAGGAGCCAAAGCGGAGGAGGCACCGATTTCACCACCGACGGCTCTCAAGTAAAGGAATTGAACTTCAGATGGGTCGAACTTTGGAGGCATTTTGGATATGTTCTATGGTGTAGAAGAGGTCTGAAAATACGGAAAATTTTTTTTGAGACCTGGTGCGCGAGGCGGATTGGCTAGTCACGTGCGCGCCTTAGATGTTGTGCATTACCTACTGGCGATGTGCTTCCCCAGGCCGCACCACCCTGATCCAGCGCGCATTTTAGGGCTCGAGCCCTACAACTGTAACTATGCCTCCATATATACACCCACGTTGTCTACCCTGAGTACTGGGAATTGTCATGAATCACATATAAACGGGATGTACTCCAAAAACACCGCAGAACATGCCGAGGCACTCTTGGCCCAACATGCACACCTTTCTTTTATCGAGAATTTTTCTTATCAAGCTTTCGTTAGTCTAACCTGCACGTCTCCAAGCACACACTTCTTGAGGTGTAGGTGTGAGTTGCACGCGCGGTGGGTGCAATCAATTTAGATACATCTTAAAGCGTGCCACCAGGTATATCGTCGCCGATACGCATATCCTCCGTGGCATCGCTGTCCGCCATGGCACGCTCGCGTAGCATAATGGCGGGGTTCTTGCCAAGCTCTTGTAGCTCCTTGAATATGATCACGGGTTTTTCAGTGAGCTTCAAGATTCGTTCCTTATCGCCATAGCACACAACAAGCACATACTTGGACCACTTCTCCCTCGGTATATGATGACGCTTCATTGCATGCTGTAGCACCTTCAAACAGGTATCTTCCGATGAAGCCTTGAGTTGCTTCAATGGCTGCCCACTGGCTGGTGTTCCCGCACCTGAGCCTCCTGCACTGGTCACCAACAGGCTGGACGAGAACTTGCTTTTTAAAGGTGCATTCAGGCCTCCCAGCAGTGCAAGCGGTTGTTGAACAGTTCTGGCCCCAATGTATTCGGCCGGCTCCTCAATGGGGCTGGGCGACATCTTTGCATCCACAAGACGAGGTTTCGATAAGAACCGTGACGTTGAGCCTGTTTTTACATCTGCCACCTTCCCCACACCCATCGAAAGAACGGACCCGGACGAAAACCGTTTTGATTGCGTTGGACTAGAAACAGGCTTGTACTTCTGGAGGGATGGGTTGGAGGACGACTTTTGCACTGACGTAGAGGAGTTCTGAGCAAAAGAGCCGTGCATAGAGGGAGAATGGCTTGAAGGGAATACTCCAGGCGAAGTGCTGGAGCCCGAGATCTTGGGCGAGTGCCCAGGATGCGTTAGGGTGGTAGCAGTGGTGACGCTATGAGCAGTAGAATGAGACGTGGGCGTAACCTCATTATCAGAGTTCAGTAAAGACGAAGTGGAGAAGATGGAGCTTGTAGAAAGAGTAGGCAGCGAGGCCGAAATGCCCGGATCCAAAGTAGGTGTAGGAAGTGGCTTTGTCTCGTGGATAAGCCGGATCAAAGGAATAAGATCGGTCTTGAGTTTGGTGAAGTTCTCATTGAGCTTATCAATGTCTATGGTGTCATCGGACACTTTTCTGGTGGTGGTGCTGAGTTCGCGCATCAATACCAGGCACACCTTGAGCGCCTCCATGGAGACGTAGTTTGTATTGATGTTCACGGCATTGAGTCGGAGAAAGCTGTCGTCAACTGGATTAGTAGCCTCCTTATTGTATTGCGAGGTGATAAGATCGTTGATACATTGCTTAACCTTGAGCCTCAAGGCAAGCTGAGAGATGCCCAATTCTCGGAGATGCGCCGTGGTAAGAAACGGCAAGAGAGAGCCGTCGATGTTGTTTTCTATGAACGAGGAGCTGACATCCTCGTCTATCTTCCCCAGGAGGAAATGCGACACCTGCGCCGGATCCCAGTTCATGAACGACTCGGACATGATAATAAGGGGACAATATAGTATGGCACAAGGTAATGTGCAGAGCTAGGCCTAAAGTTGCCACAGTAGTAGATTAAAGAAGGAATTTGAGGTGAGTGTTGTAATGTGCGGTGGCTTGTTCCTGGAAGCGACTCCATTACTGTCTGATACGTGAGTACCTGCACGGGTGGTGCATGCAGGCCCCGAGGGAGACCTAGTCCCATTCCAGTGGCTTAGTGCAGGTTGACGTCACTACGTAGGTTGTTTGGGATTTTAAATGACCTTCACTCGCATAAAGGGGCTTAGAGGGTCAGGGTACCCCACCAATTACCCCAACCACGCCCAAGGGTAGGATGGAGGGAACTGCGGCTCCAGGGTGCATTGTTCTTTGCTGCGATCTACGGCATTTCTTGTAGCGCGCGCAGGGCTATATGCGACGACGTTAGCAGTTGGGTAGGGCGCGGGCATCAGCAACAGTGTTCATATATACGGTGTCTCGTCACGCCTGTCCTGCTCTACGCACTACTAGATTCTGCACCGCCAAACCATGTTAAGACAGGCGCTCGCAGTGGCACTCTTCATCTCCTTCGTATACTTTCTTTTGAATACAATGAGTGAAGAAAAAAACGATAACCCACTAGTGAACATTGGCGGAAAACAGGTGCCGCTCAAGAGTATCAACAAGCCCCACAATGTTGTGATTGGGGGCGTGGACAAGCCCATTCCTTCTTTGGACGATTTCCCCCCTTTGGAGCCCACGGAGCCGGAGCCCTTTGAGCAAAAGAAGGAGCAGAACGAGGGTGATGTGGATGACGCTACTGACGACACCGAGGACTCCGAGGACGCTTGAGCATTATTGAGCAACGTGATTTGTGCTTTATTTTGTATGAATGTTTTTTTTTAAAATAATGTTTGAGTTGGTGCCTTTGGCTATTTATATTTGGCTTGCCACATTGTGAGGTGGGGCGAGGTGTCTGCCTAGCAACTGAGGGACGCGCACTTGTGGGGTACCTTACAAGGGACCCTACAGCTAGACCGACAGAGGGAGAGAACGCAGACAAAAGCAAACAAAGCAAAAAGCAAAAAAGCAAACAAAGCAAACAATCAAACAATCAAACAAAGCAAACACGAAAAGGAGATGTCTCTTTTTATATTGGTTATGTATGGTGTGGACATCATTCACCTGAGTATTCTCGGGCCAGGCCCGCCCTTTGTATGCCATACTACAATGAAACAAACTGCGGCATCCTCGACCATTATAGTTTACAGGCACATTGATTGTGATGTGAATGGATTAAGTTGCGTTGCTTTTCTAGAGTTGCAAATAGATCCAAGCATGCTAGCTCAATGTATTCCGAGCAAGCTGAAGCCTGCAATTGCTTCTCTCCATGCCCGCACCTCGTAATTTCTTATCGCGGATATATATATCTATATTTACATTTATACCATGTGAGTCTTCGCACCAAAAAACCGCTGACCTTCTTTGCAATCCTGCGTGTCTGGAACTCCTTCACAAACCACCATGTTCCTCCCTGCCAGGTTGCTAAGGTACTCCACCTATTTGGGGGTGTCTTTTGTGTGCATCCTGCTCCTCTTGTTGACTGCCAATAGGAAGAGACTCATTCACATTGATGACATCCTTCCCCCCAGCTTGATGCCCGCCTACTTCCAGCCTCCGGCCGATTCTTATATTGTGGACATTGCTATAGGATCATGCAACTTGTTCAACAAAAAAAGCTCCACGTGTGGCGTGCCCAAGGCTTCTCGTGGGCTATATGGAGATGTGACTGGCCACGGTGGATGGTCCAGAGTGGAGAAGGATTTGATGTTGGGATCTCATTGGACCGCCAAATCATTTTTGAGTTTGAAGAAAATATCCTCTGAGTTCTATGAGCGCCATAGAGACAATGTGATTCTTGATGTTACCGTGGGGAACTCCAAGAAAGACTGTGCCATTAGAGGCAACAAGAAGTGCATCCCCAAAGGTGTGTTGACAGATTTGAACATGGAGCATACCTTTGATGGGGAAGACCTCACGGCCTTGAAAGACCTCAATAAGGATGAGCCTTTGAAACTTGAAGCTGACCACATGCTGGGGTCCGAAGCAAAATACGAAGTGGATGTGGAGAAAGAGCCTTCCCATGAAGATGATTCGGCAGAGGAAGCTGGACAAGAAGCTTCGAAGGAAGGAGAATCCGAAAATGAAAAAGATGAGAATCAAGAGTCTCTTGATTTGAATAAACGGGCCCTTAGACGTCGTACTGTGGAAAAGTCCCACCACGACCTTGCGAATTACATGCGAATTCCACCAGATAAAGAAATCGAAGAGTCTGGGTGGGTCAAGAAAGATGGAAATATATGGGTTAAGATGGGCAAAGCAACCGACAATGCCGTCAGTGCCATCGATATACTTTTTGGTGCTGATGCTGTTGATCCAAGACCCAACTGGAAGCTTTTAGAGCACCCTCTTGAGAACCTAGGTTTCGGTGCATCCAAACATCCTCGTCTTACCATCCGGAAGGGTCCAAAAATCAACTATTCCAGCAAAGAGTATACGGCACCTTTGAAGTTCCGCAGTGACGGGAAGTACAAGGTGTTACAAGTGGCAGATCTTCATTTCTCTACAGGTCCTGGAGAATGCAGAGACCCTGTTCCGGAGAGTTCTGCCAAGGGATGCCAGGCCGACCCACGTACTCTCAAATTTATTAATCGCGTGTTGGACACTGAAAACCCCGATTTCGTGGTCATGACAGGAGACCAGGTCTTCGGTGATGCTGCTCCTGATCCGGAGACTGCTTTATTCAAAGCAGTGAACCCTTTTATTACCCGGAAGATTCCCTACGCTATAACTTTGGGCAACCACGATGACGAAAGCATTCTCACACGTCAACAAATCATGGAACTCTCGAGCTCCCTTCCTTACCTGGTGGCAGTGAGTGGGCCTGAGGGAGTTGATGGCTTTGGCAATTATGCAGTAGTGATTGGCGAGCTCGGTGGCCGCAAGCCATCGTCGGTATTTTACTTCATGGATAGCCACAGCCGCTCCAAAAACCCCAAGGTTAACCCCGGGTATGACTGGTTCAAAGAATCGCAGGTCGACTGGCTTGGGCTTCAGTCACAGGCTTTCATCGACCAAGCCAAAGACAAGAAGTTCATGAGCATGGCCTTCTTCCACATCCCGCTTCCTGAGTACAGGAACAAGGGCCAGCCCATGGTGGGCCAAGGTCCCGAGGGAGTGACTGCCCCAAAGCACCATTCAGGCATGAGAGAGGCCCTTGGAACAGCAGGTGTGCAAGCCGTGTCGGTTGGACACGACCACGCGAATGAGTACTGTTTGCTCGACTCGTCCAAAGAAAGTCTGTTGTGGCTATGTTACGGAGGCGGGGCCGGCGAAGGAGGGTACGGTGGATACGGAGGCTACATAAGAAGAGTCAGATTGTTTGAGTTGGACGGCGTGAAAGAGGATATCGTCACGTGGAAGCTTGCAGAGAACGACCCTAGTCAGGCATTTGACAAGCAGCTTATTGTGTCCGGCGGAAAAGTGGTGGAGTATTCGCAAACACTGATGTGACGACGCTGAGTTAATAAGGCACGAAAGATGGGGTGCGATTTGCAGCTGAGAAATTCGAACCAGCAACGTGAGGCCTCATAGCTACAGGGCCAAAACGGGAGCAGGGCAATCACGTGACCCAAAGCAGCGTTGCCACAGCATCTTGCATACCCGAGAAACATACCTACATAGTCTTGCTAGCTACCGTTCCCTAGCTACCGTTTCTCGAGCCATGGCTCGAAACGCAGTCAAACAGCGTCGCAGTGGAAAGCGGAAATTAGCCGGAGACAATGATCGTTACGAGGAGTCTATACAGTACAGCAGAAAGACGTACGCTGCGGCATTAAAATTCTGGGCTCAAACAGAATGCATACAACCACTGCAGCAGGTCGTTAAATGCTAGCCGTTTAAATACTTCCACTTACATGTACATCAACCCTGGGGATAAGCACCAGATCTAGATCCCTTCCAACCATCGCTACCACCATCGTTTACAAAGCCACAAACACGGCGCTGTCACTGATATAAATACCGCATTCCTCGCACCATGGCCGAGGCAAATGATCTACTTGGCTGGCTCAGCAAGTCTGGATGCCAACACTACTACAACAAGTTCGCCAAAAACAAAATCTCGCTTGATCTTGTCCCTGAATTGGATACCGATGCGCTCCGAGAAATTGGCATAGTTAAGGTCGGCGACCGCCTACGTCTAGAATTGGCCATTGCTGAGCTCAAGCTGCACATTCTTAAGTCCAAGGTGTCGTTGGATGACATCAGGAGAAACATCCAGTCCACTACCGATGATTCCGAAGCCAAGGGCGCTAATTCTGAGCAGGCCACCATCACCGGCGGAGCTTCGCCTCTTCGAATCGTTACTTTTATCTTGCCAGACGGGTCTCTAAAGAAGGTCAATGTAGAAGGGTGCTTCAATGCTGAGCTGATCAAACGGAAGGTGCTCAAGAAGCTTGGGGTGAGGCAGAATCAGAACGAGTACGACGTATACGTGCACACGTCCATATCGGGCGAGAGCAGGATCACCACTCTATATGATGTGGAGTTCGTGACCATTTGCTTTTCGCCAGATCGGTTGGAAAAGCACCGGTTGATGCTTACGCCCAAGAACGAGCCTCCCACGGCCACTGCGTTGAAGCAATCCGCTCTGATTTTCCGCAGAACTTATAAGGTCAAGCCGTCCACGGCCGAGATCAGACGCTTCTTTGGCCAGCGTCCTCCCAGTGAGTTGATCTCGTCCAATTTGGGGGAGTACTTTCCCACGGCCGAGCTGCGTGCGTTGGAGGCCACCATCCGGAACTCTGTGCGCCAGAGTATCCGGCTTCTGAAAAAATCACCTTTCTTGGGCTCCGTGCTGAATGTCCTGTTGGGGAAACCTTCGTTTGCTTCGGAGGACAGTTCTCCTCGGAGTTCCTCTCATCAGCGGACTATTGGTGACGTGTTGCTTCATAACGTGAACATGCTAGACGAGGCCAAGAATCCTGGCTCGGGCGACAACGTACTGTTCATCAGCAAGTTACCCCCACCTGCCGTGGCCCTGAATCTCAGTTCGAGTGAAGACAGCCAGCTGGCAGTTTCACAGAAGAGCGGGCACAGCTACAGCAAGTCCAGATTCTCGGTTGCTACTCAGTACACAAGCAACAACAAGAGACACTCGCGCATTGATGTGTTGAACGTTGAATCTGATGACGAAGGCAAGAAAGATTTCCTTGCTGACTATGAAAACAGCTCGGACGAAGATACTGATCCTGACAATGCCTTCAAGGGAAGAAAGTGGTTACAGGGCGCAAGAATAGGTGCAGGAAGCTTTGGTACGGTGTACCTTGGGATGGATCCTTTGAGTGGAGAGTTGATGGCGGTCAAGCAAGTCCCTATACCCAGTGGAAACTCCAAGCAAAATGAGCAGGCTCGGTCAATGATCACGGCCCTCCAAAGAGAAATGACTCTTCTCAAGGAGTTGAACCACGAAAACATTGTGCTCTACTACGGGCTGTCCTCAGATAACAACTTCCTCAATATCTTTTTAGAATACATCCCCGGAGGATCGGTGCTGCTGATGCTACAGCTGTATGGCCCATTCGAGGAGCCGTTGATCAGGAATTTTATCAGACAGGTTCTTGTTGGACTCAGCTACTTGCATGGCGTGGACATTATTCACAGAGACATCAAGGGAGCGAACATTCTTATTGATATCAAGGGAATCGCCAAGATCAGTGATTTTGGAATCTCCAAAAAGCTAGAAACAGAGGAGGGAGAGGATGGCTCGGGAGAAGATAAGTCCAGCACCGGAAAGCAAGCCAAACGGGCCTCTTTACAAGGACTGGTCTACTGGATGGCACCTGAAGTCGTCAAGCAGACGGCATATACGAAGAAAGCAGACATTTGGTCCGTGGGATGTTTGATTGTGGAGATGTTTACAGGTAGGCATCCGTTCCCCAACTTTAGTCAGATGCAAGCCATATTCAAAATCGGGACCCACACCCGGCCCGAGGTGCCCGAAAACTGCACGCTCGAGGCCCAGGAATTCATTCGCAAGACATTTGAGTTCGACTTCGAAAAACGGCCAAGTGCAGTGGATTTGTTGGCGGAGTCATTTTTGACTCCTCTCATTATTTCTCGCAAAGAGCCCGGCCGGCTAGACGGACTCAACCAGGAAGCCACGGAAGCAAATCACTTGCAGACCCCGGACGAAGTCGAGGAGGAGAACCTTGTGGATGCTGCTCAGTCTACCTTTGTAGGGGAATCAGACACCGATGTGAAGACCAGCTAGCTGAACAAGACAGGAAATTCACATGTGGGGATGAAAGCCATGGGCTGTGTTGTGGAATTTATCTGCGGCGCTGTTGACTACGGTTCTGCACCCCACACACGAATGCACTTACGAAGACACTTGAGAGCCAAGGATGTTGCAATAGCAAGTGGTGATTTCTTTTTATTTGCTTGTGTGGAGCAGAGTGGAATTTTAAGCCGAATTCCTCTCGGAACATAGCGAGCAGCGCAGCACGGACCCCATAGAAGACCCCTTTTTGTAACCCAATTTAAACATATAAGTACACCCAAGCTCCCCAGCCTTATTTCCATCCGCACACAAGTCAACCAGCCATTCATACCACCCACCCGGAGCTTCACCCAGAGCTTCACCCAGAGCTCCCCTCTGGTCAGGTGACCCTGTCAGGCTTCTGGAATTTGTGCATGCCGCGAAAGATGTTTTATGTCCTGCGGCTGCACTAGATCGTGCTCTATCCTGCACGCTCCACATTTCTGAAATGAAGCCTCGCTCTCCCATCATTGTTTCATCCTCCTCAACCAGACCACTGAAAAGCAGAACATTACGCTAGTATAACACCACGCCCCTTTTTTTTAAACGTTCCCACCCATCGAACCCTTTTTGCTCTCCCAGGAGCTTTTTTTACATCGGTTCCAGAATTCCAAGTCTCGAGCGAGTGGAGTATAACCGGGGACAAGTATAAGTGAACAGCTCTCCCTCAGCGGCCCCAGCAGTACCGCCACCCGAATGGAGGTTCCGTTAAAGTCGAAGCCAAAGGTATCGGTGGCGAGTCCACTAGACCCTTCGGTCTTTTTGAACCGGGAACGACGCCTGCGATGGTCTGTAAACGAACAGGCTGTTCCTCGGATGCTGACCAACGGCACTCCGCCCGTGGAGCCCAGCGACAAGGACTCGCTGAAGTTGACACGGATCTACTCGGAGAGCGAGAAGAATAACTTCGACGAGGAGACGGGCCACCGCCTCTTCAACGACGACAGGCACCGTGCTTCCAGAACTGAGTCTCCACAGAGACAAATGTTTTCCAACGAAGACGACTCGGGGAAAAACAAGCTCTACTCGAGGTCACATGACTCCATGGATGGCTTTGGCGCCTTTAAGGGCATGGAGGACGAGTACATCCCTGGCTTTGACTTCATGGACGTTATCAACCAGTGGAACAGACCGTCGTCCGAAGACTCCACGGCGAACTCGAGAGATGCGCTGTATTTGGACTTGAAAACCTTGCATGCCCGAGTCCCGCCACAGCCCATAGCCCTCCGGTCACAAATGCATTCTAAAGAGCCCACCTTCTCCAACTTGGCCGAGAGCCCGACTCCCAAGAAGCTCAAAGGCTCTCCGAAAGACGCTGCGCCCGTGAGCTTTGAAGCTGTGCTTGAAAGCCTCCCTGCCAATTTCAATGAGTTTCCCTACTCGCAAAGAAAGAAGCTCGTCAAGGAGATCTCCGAGTCCATCGACTACTCTCAGTTTTCCTTATACGCCAAAAGCGTATCTTCGGGAGGCCTGGGCAACCGCACTCTACGGTCGAACCCGGCGTCATTCACGCGAAACGGCAGTTTCATCCGGCGCTCCAGAAGAAACAGTGCCAATACCGTCGCTGGCAGACTCTTGGCTCTATCGCTGTCAGTTGACTTGCGAAAACTAGACAAGATCCCCGAGCCCAATGTGGACGAAAAGGGTTCCATCGTCATGGAGCACCTGCTAGGAAAAGTCATTGGGTTTGGTGCTTGGGGCATAATCAGAGAGTGCACCTCGAAGCTGGGAGATGTCAAGGCCATTAAGATCGTCAAATCGGCCAAAGATACCGAGAGAACAGGCAAATCCCACAACCCGAAGATCCTACTGGTGTTCCGGCAGGAAATAGAGATCTGGAAGCAGTTGCGGCATCCGAATATCTTGCCACTTCTAGACAGTTTGGAGACTAAAGACACCATCTTCTGTCTCACAAACAAAATCAATGGGGGCACGTTGTTCGAGCTCGTTTCCCGATGGGGCATTTTTAACGAAGGAATTGAAAGCACCAGCGGCCCCCTTCATTTCGATTTAGAACTCCAGAGAATCAGACTCAAGACCACAGTGGAATGTGTCAAACAAATCGTCGAGGCCCTCAACTACATGCACGAAGATTTGGGCATTGTTCATGGAGACTTGAAGCTTGAAAACGTGCTTGTGGATGACCTGAACCCCGACCGCATGGTCATGATTCTATGTGATTTCGGCATGTCTCGGGTGTTCAGGCCCCGGCTTTCTCGCAACCTGTCACGAAAAGGAGAAGAAGATTTTTGCATGAGGTCAAGAAGTTCTTATGCCTCAACTAGAAGACCATTAGACGGATCAGAAACCCATCATACCAAGGCATTATTCCGGGACGACAGCAAAGTCGAAACGTCACATTTACTCTCAAAAAGAAGCACGCCGTCTTTCAGTCTCTCGCGGACAAGCTCAGGATCCAGTCTCTCTAATTTCCACGAGTTCATGACCAAGGATACCAACATGGCCGTGCAAGCCGAGTCAGATCTTCCTCACCTGCACATTGGGCTGTTACCGTACGCATCGCCCGAACTCTTATTGCCTCTGCCTCCTCCGTTGGGACCGTCAGCAGATATCTGGGCATTGGGAGTTCTCATTTATACCATGGTAACAGGCCGTTTGCCCTTCCAGCATTCATACGAACCAAGGTTGAGAGCCATGATCACTGCAGGCAAGTTCAACACGCAAGACTTGTTGCGGGCCACACTCACGGAGTTCGTCACCAGCTTGGACACGCCGTCCAGCTCGTTCGAGGATATGTCGAGAAAAGCGCAAATCGAACAGCTCAAAAAAGACTGGCAGGACTACAATAAGCATGAGTACGCATGGTTGAACGAAGTCGTCGAGAGTTGTTTAAGAAAGGATATCACGCGGAGGTGGGACCTCTGTGCTGTGACCAATTGTTTTCTTAAACATGAGGAGACGGGCGACATGAGCTAAGACTCCGGAGACTGTTGCAGGGTGTTCCGATCCGAGCATTTACCAATACACATGGTGTATAGAATAGTCTGATAATTAATAGATGCATTATATAGGGTCAGGTCATTTATGACTTGTGCGAGACTTCGTGCAAAAGATGCAAAATAATCTGGAGACATAGACCAAGGAAGGAAAACACAAGCTGGTTTCAAAAAAACAGATTACGTTTCTGGAGCCTCTCCTTCAAGCATAAGTTGGTATGAAGAATGAAGTACCCAATTTAGATATAAACAGGATTTTTTTGGGAGCTGGGAGTCTACAGTTGGAAAGAGGGAGTATATGCAGGATCCATATCTAATACGGTTGAAGGCCCCACCAACAAGGCATTACATGCAAAACTAACCACGTGTTACTGAACTGAAACATATCAGAAACATCAGAACATCGGGAACACGGCCTAGGCACTACATATAGAGCACCACATATCGGGTGTCCTATTTTTCTTGTTTGGTACGGGACAGTAGCGTAGCTGGTCGTCTCATGGTGCAGCAGCCACCCAAGTGCGCAATAACACTACTACATTCCTCTCTGATTCACCTCCTCTCACCACGTCTAATCTCCGCCAATGTCGTTACCAGAAGGCTACTCTATCAGACCCGTGAAGCTGTCGGACATGCACAAGTACGTGGATGTTCTTGCCGTGTTGACCACAGTGGGAGACATCACGCAGGACAAGTTCTCGGAGCTCGTGGACCACTGGAACGAAAACTCGCACGTGTATTACCCCCGTGTGATTGTGGATTCTCAGGATTGTGTGGTGGCCACGGGCATGCTTCTAGTGGAGAGAAAGCTCATCCATGGGTGTGGCAAGGTGGGACATGTTGAGGATATAGCGGTGGGCCAGGCGCAGCAGGGGAAACGGCTTGGGTGGCATTTGATCAACCACTTGTCGGAGCTTGCGAAGGAACAGGGCTGCTACAAGGTGATTTTGGACTGCTCGCCGGAAAATGAAGCCTTCTATGAGAAGTGTGGCTACAACAATGCGGGCTTTGAGATGTCCAAACGCTTTGATTAGTTGCTTGTCTTGTCGCTTGTCGCTTGTCGCTTTGATTAGTCATTTTGATTAGTCATTTTGATTAGTCGCTTTAATTAGTATGTACTCGTGGAATAAACTGCCTAGTGCATCGCTAGATCTTCTCCAACGCCTGTGGTTAGTATATGCGGGTTCATTGGTTTTCGTATACATACCTCTATGGAGGTGATGGAGTTGCCTCTTATGACGGTAGTGCCCATGGCAAGCAGGCCTCCCTTGGGGTCGTTTTCAATGGCATCTGCCACGGTGATGTTCAAGAACACGTCGTATCCTCGGAGCGTGCCCGAGATGGAGCTGGAGCCATTAAGCTGCACAGAGATCTTCTTGTCCAAGTACTGCAATGTTAGTAGGTTGAATAATCACTCGAAACCAGAACTAGAATAACTGGCCGGAGACACTAGAAATTAGAATTCCAGAAACCAGAATTCAAGAAACCAGAATTCCAGAAACCAGAATTCAAGAAACCAGAATTCCAGAAACCAGAATTCCAGAACACAGAATTCCAGAACACAGAATTTCAGAACAAAAAATGCCACAACACAGAATGCCAGAACAGTGGCTTCTAATACACACCTTTTTCAATTCCGGAGCCGACACCATGTTGAGATGAGCGTAGTAGCGAAGGTAACATTACATAGACTGATGCGTCGCGCACATGGCACGCTGACTCCATACTCCACCAAGCCCACCAAAAGTCAGCAGAAGCCTCCAAAAGTCAGCAGAGGCCACCAGAACTTCATACAAAGTATACACAATATAAACACACAAAAAACCCCTCGCCAATGGGTGAACCGTCTGACAGCACAGACCCCTCCACATCCCCAGAATCTGCACCAAAGCCTCAGCGCAATGGCCCTACTACCAACAGAAGTACATCAACGAGTACAGGGTCAAACACGGACGCCAACTCGCACAATGACATGGAGACGCTAGTATCGCTTCAGAATAGAAAAGTCCAGCTACAACAAGAACGCGATGCCTTGGCCTCCAAAAAATCCGACCTCGTGCATTCCATACACTTGCTCTCGCACACCTTGTCTCACTACAAGGACCAACAGCTCCAGTATGAGGCCAAACAGAAGCTCCAGTACTACCTCCACCAGAACACCAGCGAATTCAAGCACGTGGCCAGTCCCGACGAAAACGCATCGTTTGTGCTTGATAACCTTGACGTTCTACCTTCCAGAGACCCTGTGCAGCGTCTTGGGCTCATAGGCAAGTTCTACCCATACTTGGAGATCCAGAACCAGGCCATAATGAGCGTGGTGGACGCCAATACCCAGTACAATAGAATCTCTTATACTATAACAAGCGAAGGGCTCCCTCCGCTCCAGCTCGAGCTTCGAAGCCGACACGAAAAGGTGCACAGTGTGGCCATAGTCAACCTGGAGCATGTGGCGCAGCTTTTGCATAAGATCAGCCCGTCGTACTCCAATGCGCTACTGACGTACTATACGGCGCAGGGGAGAATCGATCTTATCATGTACAGCTACCATGCGCTTGCTGAATTGCAAGCCAAGCGAATCGAGACGTTTGCTGGCATTCTACGGAAACACCTGGCCATGGTGTCGCGTCCTCATCTGTCGTGGGTGCAAAATCCCACGCACTCGTTGATGTGCTTGGACTATATCGAGCTCACATTCGCGGAGCTGAGAACTTCCACTGTATTCAAAGTTCGGCTTCGCTGGGACCTTGTTTTAGCAAGCCGAGTTACTGGAGACGTGGAGTCGCTGTTGGAGTATCTGATCTTGAAGGAGGGGGAGGGCTTGCTCCAGAGGACCAACCTGGTGTTCTTGACTCTCGCCGCTACACATGGAGTGGAAAAAGCGTTTGATATATTGTCCACCAATTTGTTTGAGCTGGCTGCCCCTCGATAGTTCTAATACCAGTCGATATCTTTGATACCAATCGATATCTCTGATACCAGTCGATATCTCTGATACCAGTCGATATCTCTGATACCAGTCGATATCTCTAATACCAGTCGATATATTTGATACCAGTCGATATCTCTGATACCAGTCGATATCTTTGATACTAATCGATATCTTTGATACCAATCGATATCTCTGATACCAGTCGATATCTCTGATACCAGTCGATATCTTTGATACCAATCGATATCTCTGATACCAGTCGATATCTCTGATACCAGTCGATATCTCTGATACCAGTCGATATCTCTGATACCACTTAATAGATTCTCGTTGATATAGGGTACTCACCCTTCAATTTCAAATCCCTTTTTCGTACCAATGATACTACTTGTAGCTCATGTCATCTGCCGATAGGTCGAAACTGATTCTCCTTCGCTTCAGAGCGCAATGCTCGATTTTGGCCTGCTGCTCGACTAGAACATTCAGAATCAATGCAAATTCGAAATTCGTCCGCTCTCCTGCGCTGTTGAACTCTTCATTCGGCGTAAAGTCTGTACCGTACTTGTTGATCATCCCAATGTCTATCGGGGAAGAGTCGCCAAGAAGTTTCTCGGTCCCCGACATAAAGCTTTCCTTGCGGAAATTGTCTGGGTTCCTGAAAAAGAACTGTTCCTCAGCTCTGTTCATCTCGTTTACGCGAGTTGCAATCGACTTTCCAAACTGCTGATAGAGATAAGCCTCGATGCCATTGGAAAGGTCGCTTCGTATGCTTTCCCATTCCATAGCCAAAAGCCCGTTTCCTCTGGCACACTGCTTTGCGAATTGTCGATTCAAAGTCATCAACACGTTCTTTCGTACCTGCTCGAACTCAGGACTGTTATTGGAAACAAGCTCAACAATGTGTTGGGATTTCTGGATGGCATTCCTCTTGCGATAAACGGAAGTGTCACATTCCTTGGTCAATGCAGGCACCCGGAACGTTCTGGTGCAGGGGGAGTATCTGTCGCGGATCGATTCAAGATTTTTGATTGGGAACACTGGGTTGGCCCATTTCATATCCACCACTGCATCTTTTCGGCTAAAGTCCACCAAGGCACCCACAGAGGGGGTTGGTTTCTTTCTTTTGGAGCCACTAACAAACTTTTGGAAGTACGCTGCTCGCCCGTTATCTTCGGCTGTCTCGTTGAAGGTCACCTCGTTATCTTCCGGTTGAATGGTCTCGTCGCCAATACTCAGATCATCCGCCATGTCTTCTTGTTTCTTCTCGACTGCCGGACGGTAATGATGGTCCAGGGTGAGTTGCTTTCGGATCCGCTGTCTTTCAATCTTAGACTTGTTGCCTCGTTTGGGGTTCATATTGTTGATTTCCCCATCGAGATGCATCATCCGAGTATCGTACATCTTCGCAGCATACTCCACCTCAAAGTCTTTGTCGATGTCGAATAGATTCAAATCTTCTTTGCGGATGAGTTCCACAGGGGGAATTACTTTGGGGTTGAATGGGTTTTTCTCCAACTCTTCCACAGTGAAAGAGGTCTCGAGGTAAGTGTATAGAAGCCACAAAAACCTGCGTGCTCTGTTCTTGGGGTAGATATTGTCACCCAAGAAAAACTCCATGAACTTGTTCTGCGGCCCCAGGGTGGCCTTGACAAAGCGGAGTTGTTCCAGAATGGTTTCTTTTCCCAAGAATTCATCGTGATGGAATGGAATGTTTTGGAAGAAAGTGCTCATCAAGAAGATGAGCTTAATAACGTTCGTGTTTGGTTTTTCTGCGGTAGGAGACCTGAGCAAGTCAAGCAAAGTCTGCAAATGGCCTTGTCCTTCACAAACCGCTTTCAATATCGTCTTTAGCCGAGGAGTATCCTGTAAAGGCCGGGATTGGCCGTCTGGGTTAGCCTGGAGAGATGGGATCAGATGGTAGGTCCGAAGGGCAGAGCGCATGTCAGGAACAAAGTTGACAGTGGTGTTCATACGGCCAGCGTTGACAAGCAAACACACTTTGCTAACAGAAATGCCCATATCCTTGTCTTTGATCAAACGTTCCCGCAACACCCGTGAGGACTTCAGCGACTCGGCCAATGTCCGGATGTAGAGCTCCGAGAAGGTAAGCTTGGGGCCATTGACAGCGTTGGGGACCTGGCAAAAGGGGAAGTTATTGGTAAACACACGGGTTTCGTCCTTGAAGAGTTCATCTAGGAAGTCGTATTGAATGTCTTTTCTCCAGAAAGGCTCCCCATCAGCCTTTTTGAGGTGCTTGAAACCCTTGGAAATAGCGCGGAAATCCGGTGGGAGTTGCCCCGGGGTCTTTACTTGGGGTTGGATCGGAGCAGCTTCACGCTCTTCATCTCCATCGTCTTCTTCTTCGTCTTCTTCTTCATCATCGTCTTCTTCTTCTTCATCTTCATCATCGTCATCGTCGTGAAAAGTGGATTCGGCATTCTGTTCCGAGGTTAGTGTCTGGTTCATGGCCCTGTTTCCATGTCCAAGTAAGTTGTTGATGGACAATTTGTCGTCGTTCTCTTTCTTGATGGTGTCCCCCACACCAGCATCAGTATGTGCTGCGTCAGGCAGTAGAGCCAATGCTGGGGTTGTGGAGTGTAAATTGGGAGGCGCTGGCAACTCGGCTGTGGCCCGGGCGGTGCCCGATTGCCCTGGATAAGGAGCCTCTTGGTACACTGGGTCCCCTAGAGCAGGATTGGCGCTCGAAACCGGGCCTTGGTGGGTGCTGGCCGGTAGGCTTCCATGGTTCAGTGAAGAAGCAGCCCCAGCCCCAGAATCTGAGACATGCGGTATGTTCATAGGAGCACGGTTTCGTACATTCAGGGTGCCGTTCATTTCCGAGCCCTGGGCATAAGTATCATGGATAGGGTCGTAGTTCATCATCAAGCCAAGCAGGATCAGTCACGCGAGGAAGCGAAATCAGCCAGTAAATCAGTCAGTAAGTCAGTCAGTAAATCAGTCTGTAAGTCAGCCAGTAAGTCAGTCAGTAAGTCAGTCAGTAAATCAGTCAGTAAATCAGCACCAGTGAAATCGGTACAATCAGTCAACCAGTAGCGAGATCAGTAGCAATTGTCAGCCAAAAATTGTCAATGCAATTATCACCTCAATGAAATGGTAGTGGTGAATAAGTGCCAATGGAAAGCAGTGCCAGATGCCAGGTAGTGTCGGATAGTAATGCGGTTAAGCAGTTTCAGATGTTGCAAGTAAAGCAGTTGGGCACTTTCACCAGTTCAGGAAGCACTACAGAGAATAGTGAAGGCAGGCAAAGTAGGTAAGTAAGGAGTATATCAAAGTTTCCGAGATGGGCAAGACCCGAATGCAGTGGGACTGTGGAATTGTGGGACTGTAGGATTGTGGGACTGTAGGATTGTGGGATTGTGGAATTGTGGGATTGTGGGACTGGAATTGTGGGATTGTGGAATTGGGGGACTGTGGGACTGTGGGACTGTAGGATTGTGAGGAACAGCGGATTGTCAAGTCACAAGCGAATTACGAAGAACAACAGCGTGCGCAGGTGAGAAAAGCCCTGAGCGACGTGGACGGCGAGCAAATTTTCGGGTGCAGTGGCTGGCGAGCCTGGGTCAGGTGCGGCCAAGAGAGGGTGTAGTTGTGCATTCTCCAGGCAGCGTCGGGGAAGTGCGGATCCGACTGGAACAATGGAGCCGTGAACCGTATGGAGGAGAGATGGGGGAGATGGAGGAGAGTATGTAATATGATGTGTAGAGTAGAGAGTATGTAATATGATGTGTAGAGTAGTAGAGTAGAGTAGAGAGTAGAGAGTAGAGAGTAGAGAGGAGTAGAGTAGAGTAGAGTAGAGAGGAGTAGAGTAAAGAATGAGAGTAGAGAATGAGAGTAGAGAATGAGAGTAGAGAATGAGAGTAGAGAATGAGAGTAAAGAATGAGAGTAGAGAGGAGGAGAGAAGAATGAGAAAATAGAGTAGAGTAGAGAGGAGTAGAGAACGAAAGCAGACAATGGACTCGTTATTAAATGGACTTGAGTAGGAGAGACGATGTGGGAGATCGAAACGACCATGGGCTCCAAAAAGGCATACCAAAAGGCGTGAATATAACATAGACATGGGGCAGCTGCAAGGTCTGTGAAGAGCTACGGTCCATGTTAAGTTTGGCACAATTGCCTAACTAAAACTGTGTTATAAATGTATCAACACAACAAGAGTATGGAGTGGAGTGTAGAGAGTGTGATCAGGACAGACGGTAAGACATTAGAGGTAGAGTAGTAGAGTAGTAGAGTAGAGTAGAGTAGAGTAGTAGTGCTATTAAAAGTGTATATCTACAAGAGGTCAGATGCACTTATAATGTCTATACAGTGTCTACAGATCTTAATAGGATATCTATACTAATGTGGAGTGATGCCCAAGCTGCTAAGATGTCTATAGATTTACAGGAGGTTTATATCTAAGAGTGTTGATGATTCCATGGTAGTCAACTCTCAAAGAATATACTTTCTAGTAGAGTAGAGTAGTAGAGTAGTAGAGTAGTAGAGTAGAGTAGAGTAGTAGAGTAGAGTAGTAGAGTAGAGTAGTAGAGTAGACTTACGACTCATAAATATGGATCAAAATTTAAATAACTGTGAAACCTTGAAGTATCGGTAACTTCGAATTATTGGTTTTGCTAGTGGTTTAACATGCCGTGCTGATTTGAGTAGTGGAAACACTGTACATAATGTCTAAGAGATGGTCTAAATGATGGTCTACATGATGGTCTAAATGGTCTAAATGGTCTACATGGTGTATGTGAAAGTATCTACCCTGAAGTTTCAACATTCTATGGTCCATGGTGTTGAAGTAATGCTCCTTGACGATGCATAATACAGTGTTTTTGAAAACCATTCAAACCAACACAGCAAAATGTTTCGTACTCCTTCGCACAATCTTTCAAACCAAATGTTCACCAACTTTCATTAGAATTCAACATTCTGAAATGTTGAACCTGGAGGATTGCCTCATATGTATTACATTTGGGGGTCTTGCAATATCAATCAAGGGTCAAAATACATGGAACTGAAGTAGAAGGAGTACGAAACCTTTTGAGTTATTGGTTTGTTATTTTGCTAGTGTGGTTTGAATCGTTTTATGGCGCGGGTTTGAACAGTTTCGAAAAACACTGTACAGTCGCTATAATTATTCAACAAACAGATGGCTGGAGCAGACAGTTCGACAGTCAGCCTGACTATGCTTAGAGCACAAGTTTAACAGAGCAAGAGACTACACTGACATCGATTAACGTAGTTTATAGGGTACAATATACAAACCATATGAACCTAAGCATGTATTTGAAATGTGAGACATCAATGTTTTGAGCCGTTTAAGACCAAGAGCTGGCAGCAGCCTCCTCTCCGGCGGCAGTGACACCAGACTCAGCCCAGTCCTCAACATTGGTCTCGGTGGTCCACTCGGTCTCAGGCTCGGCATCAGCCTCAGCCTCAGCGCCCTCAGTAGCAGCAGCAACCAAACCCTCGTCGGCGGTTTGCTCAATCTCTTCTGGGTCTCTGTAGAAGTACAAGTCGGGCATGACAGACCACTCGGTCTCTCTGTCGGTGATGGTACCTCTCAATCTCAACACTTCTCTGGCAATCAACCACCAGATCAAACCAATGGCGTGCTTACCTTTGTTGTTACATGGGATGGCGACATCGACGTATTCAGATGGAGAGTCCACGTCGGACAAAGCAATCACGGGGATGTTGACGTAAGAAGACTCCTTGATGGCTTGGGCATCGGTTCTTGGGTCGGTGACAACAACCAATCTTGGCTCCTTGAAAGAACGGGTGATGTAGTTGGTGAAGTTACCTGGGGTGAATCTACCGGCAATTGGCGTAGCACCAGTGTGAGCGGCGAACTTCAACACGGCTCTTTGACCGAAAGTTCTGGACGAGCAGACGGCAACATCCGATGGGTTTGGGATGGCGGCAATGATTCTGGCGGCCAACACAATCTTCTCCCAGGTCTTGGAGATGTCGATGACGTTAACACCGTCTGGTCTGGTCTTGTAGACGTAAGACTTGTTGTGAACCTGCTGGTTAGTATTACACACAAAACACGGGAGTACCAGTACGGCATGGGCCAAATCAGCAGAGTATCCAGGATCCCCTAGATATGTAGATACACTGGTGCAATTAGTGGACCAGTAGATATAAGATATACTGGAACCGAGATAGCAGACCAGTAGATCTAATGTTGCATGGCCCATGGACCAATAAGATGAGACTAACATACTTGAACGTTCTTGGAACCCAAGTGGACGTTGGCAGCCAACAACAATTTGGCGTCTTCGGCAGTCAAAGCAAAAGATTCTGGCAAGGACATGATGGTTTCTTTTCCGTAGATACTGTCTTCAGAACAATTGATGGTGAAAAAGGATTGAGGAGGAAGATGAAAATTTCTCAAGGTATGCGCAGGACCGGCGGTGAGGGATGCACTGGTGCGCGCTTAGCGGTGGGTGGGTAGATAATTGGAGGTGAAGCGCGCTGTTTGGGCGGTCACGTGCGTAGGGCTCGTACCCTAGTGCACATTTCTGGACAGTGAGACAGAGAGGAGTAGTAGGACGAGTTTATGGACGTACGAGGGAGTGGACAATAGTAGACAATTAGATAGAAATTAGACAAAAGAGATTAGATGAGACAATGAGACTAGACAACAGAGTGCAGGTATATTAGACAACGAGAAGGCAGAGAATACAAAATTGGCAATTAGACAAAATTGTCATTCAAAAGTAAGCTTTCAGAAATTGGACAAAAACTAGAGGCATTTAGAACTAAGCAGTATAGCAATTAGACAAGATGAACAGACAGTCAATATTACTAATCCAGAAATTGGACAAAATTAGAAGATACTCAGTACCACGGATTTAACAGTTAGATAGAATAGGAGACATTTGATACTAAACATTTTAGAACTTAGACAGACAACTAATTAGACAAGAAAAGACAGATTCAGCAGCAACTCTACAATGAGACAAAATTAGAAGGCATTCGAACTAAGCATTTAGAATTTGGACAAAAATTAGACAGTCAGTACTAAAAATTTAGCAATTAAACAGAAATTAGAGTAGGGACATTAAAAGACATTTAATCGTAAACTTCTAGAATTTAGACAAGAGAGAACAATTAGACAGAGAAGACAGTCATAAGCAAAAAAAAGACATTCGTACTAAGCATTTAGGCAGTAGTTAAAATCAGACATTCAGTACTAAGCAATCTGGACAGAAATTAATTATTAAGTTAGACAGTAGTTAAAATCAGACATTC
>NKZA01000244.1:0-12195 GCA_002374405.1 Metschnikowia cubensis | reverse complement strand
TGTTGACAAGTGTGTCTACTTGTCTTACCCCGGAATTCACCATTCGAGCTCGAGACCATTAGGTCAATAATGCATTCAGGACTGTTGGTAAAGTTAGTTGTTGGCATAGTACAGAATGCAGAGTTACTTTTTCGTTCTGGTTGTTTCCTAGTGCTTCTACGCTGATACATTGTTTTTCGATACTATTCAAACCAGCACAATAAAAAGATTCAAACCACACTAGTAAATTATATAAACCAAGAATTTAAAGAGTTCCGTACCCGTGCCACTTTTGGTCCTTTCGGTTTTGAGCCTTGACTATATTGACTCCTGAATTTATTATAAGAAGACATTCTGGATGTAACACTTCAGAATGTTGAATTCTAATGAAAGTTGGTGTGCAAATTTGGTTTGAAAGATTGTGCGGAGGAGTACGAAACATTTTGCTTTGTTGGTTTGAATGGTTTTCAAAAACACTGTAAAGCTGGTGTGAAGCATAACGCCATTTGGTTTGAAAGATTGGTCGAAGGGTACGAAACTTTTTGCTGTGTTGGTTTGAAAGATTGGTCGAAAGGGTACGAAACTTTTTGCTGTGTTGGTTTGAATGGTTTTCAAAAACACTGTACCAGTAAAGGGCTAGGACGGACGGAACTGAAGTGGAGAGGTATGTATGTTTTGAAATATTGGTTTGCTCATTCTATTTTCTTGGTTCAAAACATTTCGTACCAGCCCCGTTTTCAAAAATACTGTAATTTAAAAAGTTCCTGTTTTGAATATTAAATTAAGACTCCACATAAACCGTTCATTTCAAGCCCTTGATCCTTAGCATTATTTAGTCATAAGTACAAAACGTTTTGACTTACAGTGTTTTTGAAAACTATTCAAACTGGCCCCACAAAAAGTTTCAAACTGGCCCCACAAAAAGTTTCGACCAAGAAGATACAATGATCAAACCAATATTTCAATACCTACATACCTCTCCAGTTCATTTCCGTCCTCCTCGCCTTCCCTGGTACTGCAAAACTCATAAATATAACACCCGAGGCTATTCTCAAGATTTGCATTTCAGAACATTGAATTCTGATGAAAGTTGGTGTGAATGTTTGGTTTGAAAGACTGTGCAATGGAGTACGAAACATTCTGTGGCGCTGGTTTCAATGGTTTTGAAAAACACTGTATCAGTTGTATCTTCGAATACTTCTTAGAGGGATCCCTGAGGATTCATCTTATCAGGCGAACCTGCTAGCTTCTATACTTCCTTACTGTTTCGGGTAACCCTTGAGGGATTTCTTGAAACAGCCGGCCATGTGAAACATTGAGAAGTCCTGGAATTCTCCCTTATGCGGACATACAGTATTCCAAAACTGTTCAAACCTGGGGATAAAACAATTCAAACGACACTACCAACTTAAACAAACCAATAATTTAAAGACTATCGTACCCTTCCAATTCATTCCGTTTGGACCTTGATTGATATTGCAAGACTCTTGGGGGTACTGCATATAAGACATTCCTCCACATTCAACTTTTGATCACATTGAATTCTAATGAAAGTTGGTATTGCTTTGAAAGACCGCGAAGGAGTACGAAACAGTTTGCCGCATTGGTTTATAGTTTCGAAAAAAAACTGTACATGAGGCAGTTCTCCAGATAAAAACTTGAGACAATTGAATTCTAAGGAAATTGTAACATTGCCCGATTCAAAAGACTGCACAGGGACACGAACCTTTCTGTCTTGTTTTGTTTTGTCTCGCTAATTGGATAGTTTTGAAAACACTGTACTCGGAAATGCTCTGGGGATGACCATAACGACCACTAGGAACCGACCCCAAGATCCCGTTTTCGTTGCCGTACTCGCTGATGTTGATGGTAGCATGGTTGCTGCGGCACCAATGGTCAGGTCTTTCGTGCTGTTGTTCTGTTTACAGCTCGGAGTCCAGGTCGAACAGTGCCTGTGTGTTGAGATTCCATGAAGACTTGCATAGACTGGAAATCTTATCTTGTTTCTTCTTATGAGTGTTCACAATTCTGGTGCATAGTGGACATTGCTTCTTGGTAACCAATACTTGTGCGACGTGCATTAATGGAATCTCTGTCTGTAGCGTATTTTCTCTCCTCTTTCCAGAGCGAGATCCCCTCTTTATACACCACGTTACCATAAATTCCGTTCCTGCACCGAAATTGTTGATCCCTGTGTGGAGTCCGCCCGTATGACTCCTGACCCCAGATCTGGGTTATGCTTTCCGTCTGAACTCGTGCATTGCTCGGAACCTTATGAGACTTTGCCTTCCGCCAATTCCGTTGTATATAGGTAACATCTTCTTGCATACACCATGTGAAGTGTTGTCCAGAATAGTCTAGAAGCGTAGACATTGTCTAGAAGCGTAGACATTGTCTAGAAGTGTAGACATAGTCTAGAAGCGTTAGTCCAGAAGCCCAGCAAATTCACCATGTGTATTAGTATGGAGTATCGAAGAGCTGTCATTGTCGGAATGCTTTCGCAGAGAAACGCAGCATATGGCCCTTTAACAGTTGGGACGAGGTGGATTAGAAGCAGTGACGGGTAGTGTGGAAAGGACTGTGGGGTTTGTTTTGCCGAGTGCTGAGTGTGGGTGAGGATTAGGTGACGGAGGAATGTAGACTGCAGAAGGCTAGTTGGCAAGATCCAACTTCGGTGTTGATCAGAGAGTGGTATCAGAAAGACGGCGGTGGATACCTGACATGGGTATGATTAGTATGGGACGGAACGGCTGCAAGTACTTGCTACTCACTGCTGCTCACTGCTGCGCTTCACACCACTGATCCCATTCAGAAGTCCTGCCTTTATTAGCCACATCTGTCATAGTCTGATAACTATTCTTCGGTCACCATCTCTTGTCACCTGTTGCCATATTGAGTCCTGATCTCGTCACCTGTTCTCATATTACAGTCCTGATCTCGTCACTTGGACCATCCACTCGGGAACAACTGGTAACCTTTGGTCACTTAAAGACTTGATCTTCAATAACAATCGCTGGCCACATTACCTGTTCGTAATAGGACCATCAATATCAGTATCACTAGACACATGATCTGAAAAGGACTCATTGACTTGACCATTGACCACTCCACTTAATCACAAATCAGATGATATAGACCATTTTCACCAATGTTTCATTTGATCATTAGTCTTCAACCCAGAGCTATAACTGGACCTGGTCACATTTCCCATTCAAAGATCGATAACAACAAAATCTCTCAGCACAAAACACTTCATCATTCATCACTTGTCATAATCTCAGAAACTAGTCAGTGTGCAGTAATCACTACTCACTAGTCAATCGCTGAGCACTAACGATTAACCTGATCGCCAAAAAACAAAAATCACAGGCATGAATCTCTCTCCGCAGTAACCACTTAATGAAGGGATCACTAATCATTAACTCGGTCATTAATCAAACTCACTTGGTCATCAATTTAGCGAAATCATAGCCACTATGTCCCACCACTTATGTTCAATAATCTGATCACTAGTCATTGATCATATGACTGTTTTAGAATAAATAGTAATAAGACTGGTCACTAATGGTAGATCACTAACCACTGGCCATCATTAGTTGGTCATTGATTACCTGATCACCGGACACGTTAAGTAATTGCCAGTCTCTGATCACAGGCCACGAACACTAATAATCTGGGCATTTGAGTAATCAGTGACCACTAGTCACTACTCATTCATCAGTGACGCTCACTTGTAAGTGGTGAGGAAGTACTTTTCGATGCTTCTTTTGAACCTGCTTCCCTTGGAGTCGCTTTTCTTTGATTCCTTTGATTCCTTTCTTTTTGACTCCTTGGGTGCTTCCGAATTGCTTGCTTCTTGGCCTCTTTCGATACTTCCAGATTTGACCTTAAATTTCTCGCCGGTGGAGCTGAATCCCTCCATGGACGCATGATCACTTGCATCCTGGTAGACAGCCTGATCATTTGGGCTAGAAACCGAGTCTAGATTCTCCACCTTCGAAGTCACGTTATTCAATGCCACATCCAGACTGCCATTATTCAATTCCACTTTTGGACTCTCGTTTGACTTGTCATTTGCCTGATTTGGCAATACAAACTCTGCGGTTTCAAACCCTTCTGCCGACCTGGAATAGTCCCCGTCAACCACAAGTGCTTCACGTGGTGAACCTCCGTTCGTAATGAGTACTTCACTTTCTGGCCGTGTACTCAGATCTCCAGAGGAAGCATCCACAAACTCAGTTTTTGAAGTAGTATTCGCTTCAGATCCTGTTTCAGGTCGAGGAGCAGACTGCACATTGGTTTCAGCCTGAGTAGTAGATAACTTAGGTTGCTTTTCGCCAGCAACAGTCTGCAAATTGGGTTCAGGCAGGGTTTCAATATCAGACTGTACATTATGTGCAGGACTAATGGAAGTATCCGAAAGAACACGTGGTTTTCCGTCCCGATCACTGACCACAACAGAAAAGGGCTCTATTGGATTGGACACCGCACCCCTAGATTCGTCAAAATGGTCCATGACTGGAATCGTGGAAAACCGCTTGTCTGCAGCTTCATCCAAGTGGTCCAAATTCTCAGGCACATCCACAAACTCATCATTTTCGTCAATCTCTGAAACCAGCGCATCTTCTGGAACCTTTAAAACGGGTAAAGACACAGGTTTTCCAGATTCTTCAAGTACAGGATCCACTGTAGGTTCTGGAACCTTAGATTCTGCAGTTTTAGATTCTGCAGTTTTAGGTACTGTAGCCTTAGTTTCTGATAAGGTAGCTGGCAATTCCGGTGTTTGAGGTTTTGACCCTGGAAATTCTGGTTCTGGCAAATCAGATTTCGATTCTGCTTGTGGTAATTCTTCCTTAAGTTCTGGTTCTTGCGATTCTGGTTTGAGTTCTGGACCTTTCAGAATGCTGGCTTGACCCGAAAAGTCGGAAGGCCCTGAACTTTGGGTCAATACACTGGCTTCGCTCACGCTCCCCTTTCTCTTGTTCTTTTTGAAAATGGAAAACGGGCTCTTCTTTTTCTTTTTCTCCTCGGCACTCTTCTCCTTTTCTGCTTCCTTGACAAGCTGCTCCTTCTTCTTTTCCTCGTCCTTTAAACGCCTCTTTTCGTCCTTTGATCGCTCTTTTCTGGTGGAACTTTGACCTTCTGCTCCGCCATTTCTCATCGAGTGCATCAGAAACTCTTTATGGTGGTTTTCGTAGACGTAGTTGGGACTTACTCCCGCCGCCTCCACTTTCAGTCTCTTGACGTCTGTTTTGACCTTTTTCTCCGATTTTTTCCGTGCAAAATGGTCTAGTTCCTCTGGAGCCGGTACTGTGGGCGAATTAGGAGCCGGCACCGCTACTGCTTCGGTCCCGTATACCTTTTTCATTGCCACTTGCATGGCCTTATCGTAAAGATCCAAGTTGTCCTGCTTCATCTGCTCTTTTTTGATGGTTTCTGCCCTCTGCAAGTGCTTGGAGTCAGGTTCACCATATGGAATGGTCTCCACGGTCTCCAAAAACTTAATAGAGTTTGCCCCTGACGTCATGGAGGAAAGACGCTTGTTTTTGGGAACTGGAGACGCTTCCAAGCCGCGTGGGCTGGAATATGTGTCTTTTCGGACGGGCGAAACCTCGTTGGATACAGGAGAAGCCTCATTGACTCTAAAAGCAGCTGCACAGTTGTTCTTCAAAATGGATTTGAGTCTTCTGCCCGATTGGGTGCTCGATAAGGAGTTTGCACGGTCATTGGGCGATACATTTCTGATTCTGGCCGGAGATTCAAGAACATGTAAGGTATTGGCGGAATTGGGTTGATAATTGAGCTGAGGAGTTTGGTAATTCAGCTGGGAATTGGCAGAAGTAGCAGAATTCACGGAATTAGGTTGAGAATTGCCCGAATTAAGCTCGGAGTTGGCCGAATCCTGAAGTCCACCAGAACTTGGATTCAATTGAGCATTTTGGGACGTTCCAGAATTCATCTGAGCATGAGAAGTCTCAGAATTCACGTGAGTTTGTCCATTTCCGCCCAGAGTATGACCAGATACCTCATCATCCCTCATATCGTCTAGATATGTATAGTCAAAATCTGAGAGATCCTCCTCAATCTTCCTCAAGTTCGGGCTAGCCTGGTGCACGTTCAACGGCGTATTTTTAAGCGAATTGTTCCTCAGACTCGGCCGGGAGACGTTGGTGGTTTTGGTCTCGATGATATTGGACCCGTCCGCCAAGGTTCTGATGGTTTCAGTAGTAATGGACTTGGTGCGGCCCGAAGCATCCACCACCTTGGTTGTTTTGGTGGTAACCACCACGTTTTCCTCGTTGTCATAGTCGAAATTGGCAAAGTCGTCCTCCTGCTCCTCGGGAAACTGCGATAAGCGGTGGAACGAGTTGGCCCGAGAATCATGCCGGAGATTAGGGCCCGATAATGAGTTTGTCCGGCCTGTCAACGAATTTGTCCGGCCTGTAAACGAATTTGTCCGCCCAGAGAGCGAGTTTGTCCGCCCCGAAAGCGAGTTTGTCCGCCCCGAAAGCGAGTTTGTCCGCCCCGAAAGCGAGTTTGTCCGGGATTCAGGCCGTGGACGAGACCTTAAGCTATAAGATCTCTGGGCATTGGACGCCATGTGTCCCGCTGGCCCCGCCACGTACGACGCCTTGGGAGTATAAGTATACGACTGCATGGAGTTGGTCCTTTTATAGTTTCCGAAGGAGTTTGCCCTTGGGCCCGTCCGGCTTGCAGCCTGCACAGAGGCCGACGGGGGCAGGTTGGGCTTGGAGTGCATCTGGAGCGCCGCCATAGCCGCCTGGGAGGCGCCGCTTAGGGGCTGGGATGTCTGTGCAGGCACAGAGGGGGCTTGGTGGCGGGAGTACTCGTCGTTGTACTTGGCAAAGCCATTGTAGTGTGATTTCTGGGGTTAGTCGGGGATGAAGAGATGGTGGGGAGAACGGGGACTGCACATAACGCACGTTTTTCTTCAATATACACGATCCTGTATATAGTAATCATCTAGCCGCTGTTCTAAAATTGCACGTACCTTTCGTGAAAAGAAGTTCACCATTGTAGTTACTACAGAAGTACACGAGAATGTAGCAAGAAAGATGGGTGCGAGTAGAGCGGTGATTTGTGCAGGATCAACACAAATACCACCTGCATATATGTACTCTGTATGCAGGTCCGACACAATATTGCGCACACTCGCCAGCGCAATTCCACTATCAATTTCGGGGATTCCGAGGGCCATGTGCATCGGATCCTTCACGCGCGGACTGCAGAAAACATTCTTCTTTGCTGGAGCTCGCAGATCAACGGCGTCACTCAGCCGCAGCAGCAACACTAGCGAGCGGCAATTACAGCAATTTATTGGCCGCATACAGAGTGCATGCAAAGAAGCAAAGAGAGAAGCACCCCAGAATGTAGAAAGCAGTAACAGAAGCAAGCAGAAGTTAGAGTTAGGAGTAATAGGATGGAAAAGGAAAGACCTGTTCAATGGGAAAAGGGCATTGGAAAAAGGGCACTAAAGTCTATGACATTAAGGAAACTGGTGGTTTGGTGATGCACGTGGCCCCGGGTATGATCCCCAAATGTAAGGGTTTTTACTGGTGACCTATCCTCATTTGGAGTCTCGAGCCTGGTTTTCCAAATCTGACTGTTTGATTGCTGCAGTAATTTGTAGAGCAAATTTTGAGTCCTGTCTTAATCAGTGATTCAGACTCAGAGCTATAGACTTCGTAAAGCTATAAGAAAGTGGAAGATACCAGACAGTGGGATATCGGAGACCAAAAAAGGGCCCCTCTCAATGCCATCAAGCGTGGTTTCAGAATCGGAATCGGAATCAGAATCAGAACTAGAATCAGAACCAGAATCAGAAATAAGGCACGAAGACAGAAAAATAGAGTCATTAGCCCAGAGATTAGCCCTGCATCGTTCGGAAAGCTAATGAACGGAACGTCAATGCCAAGATTTGAACTCATTATCAGTTGCAGTCAACCATTCAGTCCGAATCCGTGATCCTTAATCCGTAATCCGTCAAGCAGTAATTTCATCAACCCGCAAACCGAACCGCGAAGCCGTGAGATCATCAAGCTAGGCCAACTCAGGTGTCAAATTTCTTGAGTCAAATGCGATGACCGTAGTCCATCAACCACAAGATCCACCAGAGGGGATGGTGAATTTCCTGCTCTGGAAACATTAGGGCAACCAATGGTCAAATGCCCCTCAATATGACCTTAAACTGGTATGTACTATACCGTTTTCCACTGCACTCTTAGATCCACCATAAGTAGTGCTCCTATTGAGGTACTTGAAGCCTCACCATCCAGTCCTGACAATATTCCCTCCTGCCCTGCCCTTTCCCTCACCATTGCACGAGGTACCAGGATGAATATAATGAAATGGACTGCACTCAAGATACCAGGGTGAATATAGTGAAATGGACTGCACTCAAGATACCAGGATGAATGTGGAGTTCTCCCGCAACCACTTAGCCACGATGGTTGACTAGGTGAGCCTGCTGTAACTACTTAAGTGGTCCATTCGGCTCTCCTCCCTCTCGAGAATCGTCAGCGAAGAAACATAAGTTAATACTCGCCGTACCAACACGGATCCAATAGCACCATAATAATAGCATCCGTTTTGGAACGCGTACAAAAAACTATCTCCTCCAACTTGGGGGTTCGCGCTCTTATATAGACCAGCACCCCGCACACCCCCGAAAATGCATTCTCGCAACCCCACATATCTGAAACATATATCTGAAACAAGTATGTCTGAAACAAGTATGTCTGAAGCAGCCTGTATAAACAATGCACCGCCCAAGCTACAGATCTGAAACAAGTACAAACCCAAAACGGATCCCCAAGGCGTGCTACGGGCAACTGAAACATGCGGGGTATATTATGGCAGCCAAACATGCATGTACCAAGAAGCACTAATGGAGTACTATCTGGTACTTCTACAGTACAGTACGAGTTGGTACTACTGTATACAGCACTATCTATCTGGTTCAATCACTAGTAGAATGCAGTACTGATCTGGTACTAGTAGAGAAGAGTGGCCTCTATTATAGCATGCAGTACTAACCCGGTACTATGAGTGTACACCACCAATCTGGCACCATCTGGCACTAATCTGAACCATCACAGTATACAGAACAATTTGATATTACCCCAATACCAGAACAGGTGGCGTTCAAAAATAGAATAAAGCACTGGCGTGAATTTCTAATGAACATGGCTATGCTTTAGTCATATCTGTATTTGTGGCTGCAACCGCGGCGGCTGCGCAGTTTGTCAGCACCGACAAATTAGTAAAATCCTGCATACGCATTTCGGCAGCCACCAGGAGTACATAAGCAGTGCATTTCCTCCCCCTGGCCCCACATGTTAGGATTCTACAAGTATATATTTCCGTGTATAATAGCGGTATTTGTGTACAACATTAGCAGGTATATTGGAAGAGACTCAGGAACAATATCTGACCCACTACCGAAAACAATCTCGTCAATTTCTGAAACTATACCCGAGACAATGCCAGAAGCCGTGACCGAAACAATGCCCGTTCTGGGTAAAGGGGAGCTGCAAGCAAGGTTCAAATTGCCCACCTACTTTGTATCCCATGGTGGCCCTACTTTCATGTACAAGGATGACGATTTTGGCAACCCAGGCGCCTATGGATGCCTCAAGAAACTCGGCAAAAAGATCACCCAGGACTTGAAACCAGATTACATTCTTATGGTTTCTGCACATTGGCAATCGACCGGGTCCCGACTCATAGAAATCGCAGTTCCTCCCAAGAATGCGAAAAAGGGCTATTTGGCTGCAGGTTCCAGTGCTTCTGCATCTGGCGACTTACAGGAAAACCCCTTGGTTTATGACTTCTCGGGGTTCCCTGGCTACATGTACAAAGAGACATTCCGGTCGCACAACTCGCGCTTTATTTCTGACCAAGTCAAGGAGACACTAGAGAAAAATGGCTTTTCGGCTCGGTTATCCGAAAGAGGAATCGACCATGGTGTGTGGGTTCCTTCGGTGGTTATGTTCTCCAGCCCCCGGATGCAGAGCGGAGCACGTGACTCAGATAGTTCCGAAAACGAACTCGATTTGGATATTCCCTTGGTGCAGGTCTCGCTAACGGCAATCGAAGGCGATTTCGATACCCACTACAAGTTGGGCCAGGTGTTAGGGCAGTTCCGCGAAAACCACATCTACAGCGCCGAAAAAGGCCGTTATTTGAGGGGTCTCGTGATCTGCTCGGGCATGTCGGTGCACAACTTACGGGATTTAGGCCCAGCCATCAGATCGGGCAAGCCTATGCCTTACGCCAAAAAGTTCAACACAGCCATCTCCACCGCCATAAAGAAGCCAGACTTCCTCCAGGCATTCAAGGACTTGAAGACCACGGACCCCGTGCTTTTGAAACAAGCCCATCCCACGTTAGAACATTTTGTGCCGCTCGTGGTGGCCGGCGGGTCTGTGCAGGACCCCCAGGTCAAAGAGTTATACAATGACGAACAACTCTCGCTCGGCTGGGGTGTTTACGAATTTAAAGACGGAGCCAAGGAGTGATCTTCTGGTATAGACACTAAAGCAGGATGTACGTTGTCTAGATATATATTAGTATGCAATAGTAAGCCAACACGCAAGAACAGATTGATGTTAACATAGAACAGCATCATGGATTGACATAAAAAGAATCATGGATTGACATAGAGCAGTGGATTGACGTATAACAGCATCATGGATTAACATAGACCAGCATCTTGGATTAACATAGACCAGCATAATAGGTTAACATAAAAGAACACATCTGAAATCATATAACATACTACAGAGTCAAGATATCATAGTATGGCCGAAATGCACGATGTTTCACATCTGTTTCATGAGTGCTTCATGAGTGTTTCATGAGTGTTTCACAACTGTTCAACAAGCGTTTCATGCGTTTCATGAGTGTTTCACAACTGTTCAACATGCGTTTCATGTGTTTCATGAGTGTTTCACAACTGTTCAACAAGCGTTTCATATGTTTCATGTTCCATGACACGTGACCGTGGCTCACTTTAAAAGGTTCTTGACCGCCTTCTCAATGGACTTCTCGTCCAAACCATCCAAGCTGTTCTTCACCTCCCTGCCCTTCTCAAAACGAGCGGTTATACTGGGCTTGACGCCAAAAGACTCCCTCACCAAAACAGGCAACGAGGCATTGGCCGCCTTTATGGAGGGGTAGTTTTTGAGCAAGAAGTTTCTCAAGGGGAGCGACGCAGAGCCCGTCTGCGACAAGTGGAACCTGATCTCTTTTAAGGCGGACGAAACTGCGTACTTGGCGGACATGGTGTGGTGGATGAAGAATATGATGGATTTGACTGGTGGAAAAAGTGCGCAGTCACGAGACGAGCACGTGCGCGATCACGTGCGCACTCATGTGCTATAGCACGTGATAGGGTACTCATGGACACGTGACCTTGCTTAAGCAAACCTTTCCACCTTTCCACCTTTCCACCTTTCCACTTTCCATCCAAAACTACCAGTCACATTTTCTGTTGGACAGGTGACATGTGCTGACCCATGTATGCAGGGTATATGTTACCTGCAGTACAGCGGAATTGGCTCAAGGTTTCGAGGAACGGATGAGTGCAGACTAGTAGTTAGCCGGCTCTTGGTGTCAGGAGAAGTCAGGTTTGAGTTTAGACAGGATATTACCAATTCCGGTGGGGAGGAAGGAGTTCAAGGAATTCCAAGTACGTATAGAGCGGTATCACAAGTAACCATAATAGCACGGATCTCCTGGCACACAATAGTAGCACCCCTAAGATGGAGAGAAATGAACAAAGTGACCGTTTCAGATCATGAATTCAAGAGCGGTAAACTTCAACAGAAACCGCAGACTCCCAAATGTAGAACATATGAGGCAACTCTCCAAATTCAACATTTCAGAACATTAAATTCTAATGATTTCTGATGAAAGTTAGTGGGAAAACTTATTCCATTTGCTTCGAAAGACTTTGTCAAGGGTCCGAAACTTTTTGAACCATTGGTTTGCTTAATAGCTAGTGTGGTTTGGATCGTTTAACCACGCTGCTTTGAATAGTTTTGAACATTGTAAGCCACGGCCATGAGCCAGTGTCATAATCCAGGTTCATAATACATAGTCTCAAATGTTTCTTCTGTTTCTTCTGTTTCTTCTGTTTCTTCTGTTTCTTCTGTTTCTTCTGTTTCTTCTGTTTCTTCTGTTTCTTCTGTT
>NKZA01000255.1:0-17060 GCA_002374405.1 Metschnikowia cubensis | reverse complement strand
AAGCCCTTTGAGGGTCTTAAAGTGGGTGGGTTGTGCCCCATGGTAACTGGAGAAAATTTATCCAGATCCTCAATTAAGTATTCAAATAATTGATTGAGTTGACTGAGTAATTAATTGATGGGTTGGTTTAATAATTGATTGAATTGAATGATTCCAATCGAATTTTCGGGAAAGGTTTTGAAGATATTCAATATCAAGCTAGTTGGGTTGATATTGGGGAAAATAAGGAAGTGGTAGTAGAAGAAATTTGGTACACATACACCTGTGAGCAGAAGTACAGAACCCAGCACCGGTCGCAGTTTACGGTTCACGTGCTTCGCTAAACTGAGAACCACTTTACCGAGAAAGTCGACCATACTGATTGTACTTTTTGGTAAGGTGGATTCATTACTACCAAGAAGTGTGTTTATTTTTACTCTAAAACAAAATATAAAAGGGTGTGTTCTCTGTGCCCTATACTTACCTCATTTTCAGCACGTACATGAGGATATCCGAGTCAAAAAAATCTCCATTCCTCCATATACAATATTGCTGTCTACTTAAACTTCAAGGACAAGCAAAGAAAAAGCTAGGGAAATTGCACCATAGATTCAAACGAAAACTGATGGATCTTTAATTGGGCCCTAGATCAACGGTGCACTTTGCGCGCACTAAGTATAAAATAAGCAATACTTTTTCGGCCGCGAGATTGTGTGCTACTTTCGAGAAATGACCAAATAGTTCCTCTCGAACGCTGCAATACCTATAAATGCTCATTTTTCTGGAAACTTCTCAATAAAATGAATAACTCTTTAATAAAATTGCAGTTTTTTTGGCTAGAAATTAAGTGCATTAGATGCAGTGTAAGGCTATGTGATGAAATGTGGCCGCGAAATGGTGGTCGCATTAAGTAATTTGTGATCTTTGGGCATAGAATCAAGGGAAGCAAGCCAATCACTGTATTGATATTTGATGATTAAAAACAAAAAAAAAAAACCATGATCCAATATTATTAATCGAGACCTATTTTAATATATTATAGCTCAAAGGTTTCTACTTTCGCTCTATTCGTTTTTTTCAAGGTCACGTGCTTCAATACTAGTTTATTCGATATTTGGTGCGACCAGTGTACATTTATGGAGAGACACTATTAGTCATCTCGCAAACATATGCTGCAATTTGTCTATGTATTACTTCTGATTATTAAATTTTCAATTGTATATACACTCATAAATGTTTGTTATATCTTCTTTAACGATTAATATCATTATAATCTATGCACTCGAATTATCTCTCCTCAATCAGATATCAAAGTCATTGAGTACAGTGTTTTTCAAAACTATTCAAATCCGCGCAGCAAAACTATTCAAACTAACGCAGAAAAATTAAACAAACCAATGATTCAAAAAGATTCGTACCCCTCACAGTCTTTCAAACCATGGCATAATGTTTTACACCAACTTTAATAAAATTCGATATTCTTAAATCTTGAATCTGGAGGTTTGCGTCATATCTACATTTTGGTCTTGTAGTACCAGTCAAGGCTAAAACGAACAGAACAGCACTGGAGAGGGTTCGAAACTTTTGAATTCTTGGTTTGAATCGTTTTGTCGGACTGGTTTGAATCATTCTATCTTCTTGGCTCGAAACATTTTATCGGGCGAGTTTGAAACATTCTGTCGCACTGGTTTGAATAGTTTTCAAAAACACTGTATAGTATTGTAAGATAGGTTATTTTAGTTTTGGAGATTGGGTTTTGGAGTAGTTTTAGTTTGAATGTAGGTGGAATTAACCATTTCCAGATACTTTTGAACCTCGTCGCTTAGCATATAGCTGGGGAATCGTTCTATGTTTCTCTTTCATCCTATTTATGATATTTCACACACTGAAATCATTATCACCTTATGTAATAATAGAGCAAGTTACTAATTTGACGGGGATGTACATTGGAGCTGGTGATTTCGTTTAACTCTTATATATATGGTTACCAGATATGAGTCGTATGTCCAAAATGGCAGTCATCAAACGATATTTGGAACTTACTTTTCTTTGATTTCAGCTACTAATTACTAATCTAGCTAATTTAGATAATGTGTTTACATTATTTCAGGTCAAACCTCAGAAAGAAGTTGTTTACAAACCAAGTCCAAAATTAATGAATACTCGTTTCAACCCCAAGTTTCATTGAGCTCGTTACTAATACTCCACAATCCCACTTTTAAGGGTTCATCTTTCATATTCACAACCTCTTTGAAAGCAAAAGTTTAATACTCCAAGTACCTATCGATTTTGGACTCGAACCTGCTCCCCACTCCTTCCTGACCTTCACCAACAATCTTCATAAATGTTCTAAAGAATTCTGTGACCAGAGTCTCTAAGCGTCCACAAAACGTTAGTGTTCCTCACGTCCACATTTATTCATTTTTGTTAGTATTTTTTACTAGTACGTATCTCTTCATCATGCTCTGGGGTTTTTCTTTCTTGGTTGCCTCTTCCAAAGGTCTTTTCTTTTAGTGCTTTAGATGTGGATCCACCGTATCTCAATCAGTCATAGAGGAAGAGTACTCTCATGATCATAGAGCACATTGTTTGAGCATTGATTGATGTTGTCAACGTACCATATAGTTAATTTGGTCCTCTGGGGGGCACCTCCATTGAGGATAAGAGGTTCACATTTATCTGGATGTTTGAATCTTTCGATTCTTCGGGTAGGTATAGATGATCTGAGAAGAAGAAGTGGTTAGAGAAAAAGCGAAATCTATGGGAACAGCCTCGTTTAAATAGCTCGCATTGCCACAATGGCTGCGAAATTGTGGTATGCTCAGATTTTTGGTATGAAGAGTGCAATAGTGCGATTTCGGTCCGCTGGCAGTATGCCGGATAATCAATCTAGTTTCATGTGCAGTCAGAAGTTGTGACAAATATAGTTCTAAAATCTTCGTGAAACCCTTACAAGTTTTGCGGAGCGGATCTGGTGTGAATATTTGTGGAAAGTCTGAACAACCATTAGGCTTTGTGAAATTATAATCTTCGGCTGGACCCTATGAACAAGCCACCAAAAAAAGAAAATGGTGATTAATACAGTAAAGTTGGTATATAGTTATAGGTTTGTATTGAACTTAGGCATTTTTTTCAAATTGAAATAGCATCAATACTAAAATCATTTCTTTTAATTTGTGTCGCTCCTGCATATAACCACTTTTGTTGGAGAGAACAGATTACGTCGACATTAGCACCCCATAATTCTTTTCTTGATGTTTAGAAGACCCTTTAAGGAGTTTTGATACTTTTATAGGACCATTTGACCTTATTTCATAATAATTATCATCATCTACAAATAATAGTGTTTTATCTATTAACCTGTGAAAGCAGTCAGCCAGACTTTTTTAAAGCCACTTCAGTAGGGTTGCGAGAATCTGTCTCAGTAGCTGCCATTTTTCTTCTTAACAATATAACTCATTTGGACTGATGAAGTACAAGATGTATTAAACCTAACATGAGCCTAACATGAACCTAACATGGTAATAGAGAAATACGCATTCTTATATTGTACTAGCTTGTGCCACCTAACATCAAAAATGCAGTGGAGCTTTTTTATCTTCTAAACTTTCTTTTCATATTCTGGCACATCTAATGTCCAATCATGTCTTCAGACAACCATCATGCTAGATCAAAACTCTGTAAAAGAAAAGGGCACCCCTGAAAAAGGTTCAGCACAAAGAATATGTGAAATTCTGATTTCATAGACTTGCTATGTATTTATATTAGAATTTTTGTTGTATTTTCCGTATTTTGTATTTATATTCGCTATTCGCATACTATTCAAATATTTTGAGGTAGTGCGACATAATTCGTAATATCTGTTCGAAAACTCCACACAAAAAACAACCACAACAAACACGTCGAAAATATTTAGGTATGAAAGGGAAATCTCAAATTCAAATTTTCAAACAAATTGAAAGGAAAGCCTTTTCTATGGGAGATGAAATAGGCTACTCTTGGAAATTTTACAATCAAAATAGAGAGTACATTTCCTGTTCATTGGTAATTTTTTTGATACTTTTGTGAATTATTATCTGGATCATACCTACTATCAATGTCTTCACGGATCCCTCAACGAAACCCAAGTGACTAATGCTCTTTGAAAAGAGAATGTTTACATGTATTTCCTAGTCCTGTATATAAGAAACCCCATACCCGTTGCCATTTGTAAAGAAAATTAAAAGATAGTTTCACGAATGAACTAGCTCACGGCTTACCCCTATTTAAGCCTTTATCATACGACATCAAGTGTCTTAGTCCCTCTTCTACTCCCTCTATTCCATTAGGGCCGCGCGCCTGCATACACCCTCCATACATCTCCACTCATCACTACTGAGAAGCACCCATGACTCTAGCACACAAATTTTTGCCCCGGGACGACCTCAGCGAAGCTCTATATATCAATCGGAAGCTCGATTCAGAATACACGTTTCATAGGTCACAGGATGAGCCCCGTGTTGATACCGTTTCAGATAGTCCTCATAGCATTATAGGCCCCGACCTGCATGTTACTCTAGACCCAACTCCAACTAAATCCCCAACAAAACGCCCCAGCGCTAACTGGCACCTACGTAAGGTTCTTGCCGGTGCTCATCAAGGCTGGGTGCGTAGTTTATGCGTGGATCCGGTGACAAATGAGTGGTTTGTGTCTGGGCTGGCCGATGCACAAATTAAAGTGTGGGATCTTGCTTCATGCCAGCTCAAGGCCACATTGCCGGGCCATATCATGGCCGTCCGTTCATTAGCCATTTCTCTGAGGAATCCGTACCTTTTTTCAGGGTCAGAGGACAAAACTCTCCGGTGCTGGGACTTGGAGCGCACCAATGCTCTCGCTGGATGCCAGATCCGTAACTACCATGGTCATGTTGGAGGTGTATATGCACTAGCACTTCACCCCGAGCTCGATATACTTTTCAGTGGAGGCCGAGACTCGGCCATTCGTGTGTGGGATATTAGAAGCAAGACCCAGGTCATGGTGCTCACAGGCCATACTAACGATATCACCAGTTTGGTGACGCAGACAGGAGATCCGCAGGTATGTTCTTCTTCCATGGACGGCACAGTACGCCTTTGGGATATCCGGATGCAACGGTGTCATTTGACTCTTACTCAGCATACCAAGAGCGTGCGGCTGATGCAACTCCACCCTACGGAATCCACATTGGTATCTGCAGACTCCATTGGGGGTATCAAGCAATGGGTTCTCCCGCAAGGGGCACTTTTAAACGCATTTGGACCTTCGGACCAGCCTTTGGATCCGAAATATGACGCCAATATTATTAATACGCTATCTATCAATCCGGCTACGAACGAGTTATTTGCAGGATTCGACGATGGCCGCATGCATTTCTACGACTACGAAACGGCCGACCTCTTACAGCAAACGCAAACACTGGCATCTGAGGGTACTTCAAGCGCCAAGATCTACGCCTCAGTATTTGATAATCTGGGAATGCGTCTTATAACTGGAGAAAATGACAAGAGCATCAAAATCTGGGGAGCAGAGTAGCCCGGATTAAGAGGTCATTGAGTGGGTAGCCACCGTCAGTCATGAAAATCAAATGACTGACTATGGTGGTCCTATATAGGCAATGTACGAGTAGGATGTTCAAAGTAAAGTAGATGAATTTTGTATAAGGCAGATGTATTCAAGTCGGTATATACCCTTACCAAAGAGTATGATTTATGAGTCCTATACCTACTCTCAGTGATACAAAGAATTGGAGCAAAGGCTCATACCATACTTGAGATACCTTTAATTTATATATGGGTTTTAAGTGTATAGACCTATGCACATTGACAAGTACCATGGCATCAATGACTGCGAATACTGATGGTTGCGCGTCTGTTCCAGCACTGTGGTGGAAATAACTGTGACCTGGAGCTGTCGGGCTCAGGTCTAATGGTCAATTCCTTTGAGATTTTGTAATCCAATTGACGTAAAAAAACGCCTTTTGGGTTTTCTTCTTTTTTGTATCCCATTAACTTTAATCTTTTTGCAATGGGTAGTCCATTTCATCCAGACTGGTGATTGATCTAAAGGAAGTCATGTTTATTTATTGAAATTCAAAGATAATCAGCAAGATTGGCTATCCAATGGGGAAATACCCTTAGCTTTCTACAATGGATACCCAAACATTCGAACTAATCTAATTGATGGATACGTATGTATTAAATCTTCATTTATTGATCTCCCTCTTTTCGGACAGCCAATTGTTTCTCAATAGTGTAGTTACACTCTGACTAGTCTATTGTTCATCACAATAATGATCTTAGATGATTAGTCCATATCTACTCTTTATACCTACTCATTATCATGGCAATTAAACACAGAGATACACTTAATCACTAGTATGATGATTGGTTCACGTGATTAAATATTCAATACTATCTACAACTCTACAGATATCAGACGACCCATTCACAACCTGAATATCTAAAAAAAGTACCACACAAATCACCATCATACAAAGATTACTTATATTTCAAGATTTATAGTTCGGGGATGAGTAATGTACAGTAAGATATATTATAGTATAGTATTAGTGGATTGATGCATTCAGGCGTACTACCAGCCGAACCGCAACTGGTTGGCGGTGAACGATGGTGGTGTCCAATGTAACCGATCAAAGTCAAGCTCGTGCTTCTTCTTGTCCTTGATTTTCTTGATCATCTTGTCGTACAAGGCCATGATCTGGTCTGTGATCACGATGATATGCTGTCCCCGATAATACTTGATGATCTGGAGCGTGGACAACGTATGTAGCACATCTGTTGTGGTCATGTACAAGCTGTTGGAGATCTCTTCGATGGTGATTTCCAGAGGGCCGCTGGCACTACGAGGTGGTGGTGGCAGCAAGTCCAGGTTTTCTTTGTCTTCGTGGAAAATGTTGTTTTTCTTCCACAAATGGGGATTTGCCCGTTCCACCAAAAGCTTCACCAACACATCCGTCCAATATGCTCTATAGGAAAGAAGCCCCAAATCTGATAAAGGTTTTTCTGGGGATCCATTTTTTTTCTCGATGCGCAGGAGCATATATGAAAACTGGATGAGGATCTTACCGTACCCCATTTTCTGGTAGCACGGAAGCGTCATGATACATGCCACGTTGTAGCCATCTGCAGACTCCTTTTCCTTGGAAAAATACCCCACCACGTGATGTCCCTGGTCTGAGCGTTTAGTCATGATATAGAACAAAAATGGGTCCACATCATAGTATAACGTCTTGTGGTCCAAAAAAAGCTTGGAGAGCAAGCACAAGTTACGGCACCACGTGCGCTGCTTACGACCATCGATTTCCCAGAAACTGACCTTATCGTCACGGTAGATTTCATTTCCAGGTGGGTGTTTCATAGAACACTTGGCCCGGTGCCGCTCAAACTGCTTGCGTGATGAAAAATATGCAAGCGTGAAGTCACACACGTAGATTTCGTCTTCTTCGGTAAGCTCAATTGGGTATGGAGAAAAATACCAAGGTTCAATAATAAATTGGCCCAAAATCACAGATGATAGGTTCCGCACACGAGCCACTTCCGAGTGGTTCTGGATCATGGACCCACTGGTCCGGAGCTTTTTGATCTCGTCTTCTCGAGAAACCTCTTCTCCAGGCCGCTTAAGGCCCTGCACATTAAGGTTATCAAGGTCCATTTCGTCTCCGGGAGTGGCATCTTTTCCTTGCTGTTTCAGGCTCAGACCCAGAGACTGTTTCAGATTCAGGTCACCTTGTTTCAGATTCAGTTGTTTCAGAGTCAGCAGCTTCAGTTGTTTCAGTTTCAGCTTTACTGGCTTTTTCTCCTCCGTGTTTTCCTGTGGGTAGATCAACTCGCGGCTGAAATCGATCCGGTCGCCGGCGATCCACTCGTCCAAACGCTTGTTGTAGTCTTCATAATGAACATAAAACCGCTTCTGCCCTTTTTTCATGTGCTCCTGCAAAATCTCTGCCAACCGGTGCTTGTCTTCCTTCAACACGTACACTTTGCATCCGGGTACGATATCCTCCACGGTGAAGCCCTGCTTGATATTGGTGGCCTCATCAAGATTTACGGGCTCACTTGTAATCCGAAGAGGCGTTTTGGAGTCTATGACGTCCGAAGTCATCCGGCACTAATACTAGTCTGAGTGCTATCTGGGTGAGTCTTGCTGTGGAGTTGCTTCTTGTTGATGGTGATGTCGCATAAAACCAACGGAGTGCATATAGAAGGATTATATACAGGTATATACGTTTTTTGGCGAACTAAAGGCGGAACAGACGCTAGTTAGGATTTGTACTTCTGAGGCTGGGTATTTTTGGACTGCCATAAAGTAGTCAGTGGCAAAAAGGGCTGGATGTGTTGGACTGCGACTATATGCAGGAATGTAATACAGTGAAGCAAAATTCAGAAAATTTGAGGACATACTCGACGTGAACGAAGATATCAGACGAAAATTTTACAGACTTTGTTGAAAAATACTCAAAAACAAGAGAATTAAAAAGACTAGATAAGGAAAATTAGATGTGCCTGCATGTAAGTGAATATCCCAAACTTGAACACTCCAGCAGTCTCAAGTTCAGTATTTTAAAATGTTTTTTGATTTCTGTTTCGGTAAATTATGTTAGTATTCTTTTTTTTTCCATTTTGACCTCTTTTTTAGAAAAGTAGTATTTTAAGATAGCGCTGAATCTTTCTTTTGAACATCTGGCGTACTAAAAGAAGAGGCCGGCCAACGATTCCAGGTCCAAACACCATATGTTTTTCACTTCCCAAAACCTCGAAAATTTCATATAATTCATTTTTTTCAGACACTGAATTTTGAAATTTACTTTGCTCAGATTCTTATTGAATTTGATGAATAGGGTTAGGGTCAGGATGGAGGTTTCAGCAGGAACATTGAAATGATCACTCTCAAATGCCATTCTGTCAAAACTTTGGGTATTTTTAGAAACCAAAGAGCTCAAATATATAAACTTAATGAATTACTTTTGAGAAATTATTTTTACTAAATATACACTTAGGTCAATTTTTACCGAATGAATCCCCATTCCCGATAATCCCGACCTTCTCATTCTTTGCATGGTCTCTGCTTTTTTTTCATTTAAAAACCTCACTGTCCAGTAATTTATTGAACCTCGAATTGAGCTGTTCCAAAACGTCTCTTCCACTCTCACTTAACTCCACAAACCACATATACTTGTAAATATTACAAAGTCTCTTGAAATCCAAAAGCAAATATTTTTGTGTTTCAAACCACAAAACTCAGCATAAAAAATTCGCAGCCATTGTGTCACATTCGCGAAGTATATAAACCTGGCCAATCCCCCGATATGAATTTTAATTCCTACCACTTTTCTTCTTCACATCTCTATCCAAAATCCAAAATCCCAAAGATGTAATAATAACTAAACGGTATGTCATCACCATTGCATACCATCACACATCATGCTCTTTTTCCGGAGAGTGCCCTTCCTCTATGATGGAACGAGATTGTAGATTCAACTCTATCAGCTTTCAGGGAGCATTTTTGTAAAAGACCTTTGAGATGGCGGCTTCTGCCGTGTTCGTGCCCGCACGCGAACGTCCCAAAGCCTGGCGGTATTGGGATAGGCACACAACCGAGTGGTTTGACAGCCGCGTCACTCCATTGGCCATCTTGGGCTGGGCCTCTCTCCAAGGGCCGTTTCAATACCTCCATCCAGCTTCCGGAGATTTGTTCTGGTTTTTGGGGAGCGACGAGGTCCGTAAGGCACCCCGAAGAAGCAAACCTTGCATGGTGAATAGTACGTCCTTAGTATCATATACTAATTTTCCAACCATTCTCCCGAATGACACCTTTCATACATCGGATTATACAGAATATTTGTGCCACTTTTGTGGATCTGATCCTTTTGATTGTGGACACTTACATCAGTCCCTTTTTAGTCGACGAAGAAGTGGCTGGTGCAGGTGGTAAAGGACTAACCTGTTCAAGACTCAATCGATGAATACTACTTATAGTATACTTCTAGCATCCTGTGAGATTGTGAAGCTATGACATAAACCTTTCGAAGCGGGTTTGTGGACCATTGGTCATGGCTCCAAGACGCTTGGGCATACTATGAGTACTGTGATTCTGGCATTTAGTTAAAGAATAGAGTCAAATAAACGAAGTAAAAATCTGGTCTAGGTGGTAGAGGTAGTGGGAAAGCAAAACATCAAGAAGAAACCAAGAGCGGAAGGGTTGCCTTTTATGTTATTACAAATGGGGGATGCTTTGGGAAGCTACCCACCCAGATACACTCTGAACACCTCCACACCTTCTTTTTTTGAGTTCTGATCTTGTCCATTTTTTATTTACTGAGCAAATGATAAGATTGTTAAATAAATCCCATGATATTCCGACTTTGCTTTCATTCCCACACTTCCTTTGGGTCTATGAAATTGTTGAGAATCAAAAATAGGGTCTGGGAGAGTGCACATAATTCATGGTGATAGATTTCAGGTCAGACGTTGAGAAAGCTCCAAGATATTCCATTCAGTTCCTTCTCCTAAAGCTTAATCTCTCCAGCTCTTCAAAGAAGTGTTTTCCTGCACAAGCAGCGGAGCTACCATTAAGTACCCCACATTAGAGGTGCTAAAGTCCACTATGAACTTGAACAAACGGAACTTCAAGTCCATGACAGCATGCTCTCTTTCGGAAAGGGATGCTGTGCTAAGAGTCTTGACCAATTCAGGAAGATCGGGGATCAAGTTCCGCTCAAGGCATGCCAACACACACTCCAGTGAGTTCAAGTCCCAAATATTACCGTCGCCGTTGAGTCCGCTCAAGAAATAATTGTCCACACACAAATAGTTGAAATAATCCTGGAGCCGGCCACGAAGTACACTTTCAGGGTAGAGAAAGGTGGGCACGTACTTGGACTTGAGCCTGAGTGTTGTACACAAGAGAGTTAAATGGGAGATCGGGATGCTGTATGCAGTGCGGACGACATAGTCGCTTTTGGGGATTTCCAAGTCTACAGCGGCTAATTTTTCCATATTCTTCTTGGGCCAGATTCTTGGTACGAGTGATGGAAGTACACATGTGGAAGGTGTAATTTCTGGGAAAACGTAGCAGAGAACAGGTGTCATCTCCATGAAGATGGTGAAAATCACCGCAAAGCCCGGGATTTTGATGAAGTCTCCCGGTGTGCGGCGAAGCAACTGATAAGTTTCCCTGGAAATTCCAAAAAGACCGGTTTGAGTGGAGCCAAGTACCACATTTTCATTCTGTTGAGGCTCTTTGCGAACCACATTCTCACTCTGTTGAGGATCTTTCCGAACAACAAAATTTTCCTGGACATTTTTCCCGCTCTTATCCTCCACCAAGCTCATGTAAATGCTTTGAGCCATCGTCTTGGTGAGAACCCTGAAATTGGGGATGCGAACGGCGGTTTCTTTGCCATTTTTATCCAAAAAACGCTCAAGAGCAAGCTCTGAACGTATCATACGGCGTGTCTTCCATTGATTCTGCCACACCACAGACACACCATGTTTATAGAAACGGAGCAATTCTTTTGCATAAGCCACCGATTGCTTGGCCTTGATTTTAAGCTGCAGCAGACCTTCGTTTTCGGTGCTGACCTGCAGATATATGGCTTCTTTAGAGGAGATGTCGAGGGGCAACGTGGAAACGCTGTTGATGGAATTGTGGAGAGATGGCTTCTTCCAAAGGGCCTGCATGAGAGGCGACCCTTTGGTCTGGGCCATGAAAGCACTACGCAGAGTGCCAAAGGAAAAGAAAGACATGGTGGTGAATGCAGGATAATGAGCATGAGCAAATGAGTGGTGGCACTTTGGCACTTTTCAGTCACACCCCACAATCCACTCTATATGCATTCCCTTCCTGTGAGTCACTCTACGACTTTTATCTTAAAGTTACCTAAAATCAAACAGTCTTTAGCTTCAAAAATCTGGGATTATTACTTTTGAGTCAATGGTTTTTATTGATGCCTGCATACAACCCCTCTCTGCTACGTCCCTGAGCCTACATGTAGCTCGCAGAGTATCTACTACTCTTCTTATGCTTTCAGACAAGTGCATTGTGCTGCAGAAAGACCTTGAGATTTGGATAGAGCTGAAGACTCTTCAGGATCTTCTCTCGTTTATTGAAGCGCTCCAGCAGGCTGTGGTTGGCCTCCCTAACGATGCACCTGTTCCAGATAGCCAAGTGATCAGCCAAATACGCGAGCTTTTGGATTCCGTGGATGCGTGTGTGGACCGAAATCCAGTGATAAAGGAAAAGGACGTTTCGAGGTTTGGAAAAGTGGAATTCCGGGACTTCTACGATGACCTCAAGAGCATTAAAATCGATATCAAGAAGGAGGATGGTAGCCAGGTGGCCAACGGCGATTTCTCCGAGCTCCATTACTATTTCCAGGAGTCGTGGGGCAACCGAACCCGTCTCGACTACGGCTCAGGCCACGAGCTCAACTTCATTATTTTTCTCTACGGACTTGGCCAGATGGGTATTTTGGAGCCGGCCCACTATGCAGGCGTGGTGCTCCGGATCTTCAACCGGTACATGGCGATCATGAGACGGTTACAGAAAGCCTATTGGTTGGAGCCTGCAGGCAGCCACGGGGTCTGGGGTCTTGATGACTACCATTTCTTGCCGTTTCTCTTCGGGGCTGCGCAATTGGCCTTGCATCCCCATTTGAAGCCCAAGCTGATCCATAACCGGGAGTTGGTGGACCTGCTCTGGAAGCAGTACATGTATTTTGAGTGCATTCAGTTCATCAACTCGATCAAATCGGTGCCTGGCGAGGACGGGGGCCGCACAACGGTCAGTTTAAGGTGGCATTCGCCGATGTTGGATGATATCTCCGCTGCAAAGTCGTGGAGCAAAATTTCCGATGGCATGGTGAAGATGTACAAGGCAGAAGTGCTCAGTAAGCTTCCTATTGTGCAGCACATTCGGTTCGGCAGCTTGCTTATTGCACCGCAAAACATTTCCACATTGGGCGAAGCTGAGGAAACTGACTGTGGCCATTCTCACGCAAAAGAGGCCATCAACACTTGGGGAGATTGCTGTGGAATCAAAGTGCCCAGCGCTATAGCCGCGTCTCAAATGAACCAGAGAGTTCCATTTGATTGAGTGGCCGGCCTGAAGTTCTCAACATTAAGATTGAAACAAAATGTTGGAAAATGGAGCTTAAAAAAGGGGACTTGAATAAAGGGCCTTGTTAAATGGAGCTTGAATTCTACTGGTTAAATACTGGTTGAGATTTTTTTGGTTCTTTTTCTATTGGTAGTGTCTACTGGCTCAAAACCTTGAAAAGCTTTCAAGCATCAATGTCTGACTACAGTTTGTTCGGTTTCAAGTTTGAATTGTCTTGGTTAACGAAATGTGCTCATGTGTACCGAACCAATTCATTGACTATGAACAGGGAATTAGATGTTTGGAAATGAACTGATTTAAGTGCACCCATGGTTAAGCAAAAGTCAAAATATCAGACATCAAAGATCAGTAGATTCCAGACATCTTTCAGTATTGTTCCTGAGACCTTCTCGAACAAATTCCAACATCTAAAGACATTCCAAGTTGAAAGACCTTTCCGTACAAAGTGCCATATCGGAAGACATTAAAGTTTTGAAGTATTCCCGAAGTCATTCTTCATACCACTCCAGAATTATAGAAGTTACACAGAAGCCATTCTTTTAAAAGGGCTCAACAAAGGTTGAACTCAAATTTTATCAACTTTCTTTTCGCAATATCAGCCGTTCTGGAGTTATTCAAAAACAGGAAAATCAAATCGTTCCTGAAGTCGTTTCTAAGATGATCCAAAAGTCACTCAAAGTTTTTCCATAAGTAATAAACGTCATTTTCAAGATCTTTCCCAAGTTCTTACCGATCTATTCCTGAGTTGGGAGAAGAATGAAACCAAGGTTTAGAGTCCAAGGTGTTCAGGGAATTGAAATGGTGTAAAGTTTTCTCAGGCATTAATATGACTCCTCTTGAAGCTGTTAATGAGTTCCCAGTTCGAAAACTCTAAGTTTCGTAATTTACATCTTTGTAGACCATCTAGTGTTTGCGGGTTCTCGAAACAGTCCCATTATTTTAGGTTGATCACTCGGTGTAGCCAATACTCGTGGCTATAAGCACGTTTCGGGGAACCTGGCCCGGGAAGGGCAATAACAACGACATCTTCTTTTTCGTGTCGTCGACCTTCGAGATATGGGCATAGCCCAAAACACTTCCGTTGAGCAAATCACGGGCAGATAACCGGGTGTGGGCCTGCACAGGCACATGAGTGATTGCTAGAATAGAGTTTTCTAAGTTGGAGCTATTGGGGTCTTCGAGCCGCACAAAGTACTTGTCCAAGGAGTTTTCTTCTTTTTTGTCGTCCAGCTCCGAAGTTTCTTCGGCAGTGTACAGGTCTCCAGCAGGCAAAAAGGCCATCTGCAGGGAATATTCCAGGAACTTAACTGGCTTGTAGATCACGTGACTCTGCAAATCCACCTCAGTTTTGTATGGCGACAACCGCGTCTTGTAATTACCGTTGAAGTACTCTTTGATGGTATCTTCTTGGGCTTTCCGAATGAAAGACTCTTCCACTTCGGCCACGGCACTGTTGCGGTCCACCTTGACGATGGAAAGGGTGTCCTTAGCCACTTTGTGCAGGAACTTCCGTTTGAGATCTACGGTAAGCCGGTCGTTTCCGGTAACGATGATGGTGTCCACTTCAAAATCGGCCACGATGCTTTCAATCACGTTGATTTCCTTCATCGACAAAGGCGGCGTATCGATGATAACGCCTCCCACGCGTAAACTGTCGTCTTGTGCCAATCGGGAAAGAGAAGCCACGCCTAGCTGCAGCACCTGGTACTTGAAAAGATCGACGTTTTCTGCAATGTCGTAGAACCCAAAACTCTTCACCAAAGGTTGTTTGGGATTATGGAAGGTTGCACCGGAAGTAGTGGATCCTCCCCAGCCATTGACACTTTCCAAGTCAAAGCTATCGCTAATGGGGGTAGCTGTAAGTGAGCCTGGTACCGAGAAAACACCTTGCTGGGGATCCAAGTTGACTAGCAACGGAACACGGTCCATCTTGACTGCATATGCGGCCAACACCTTAGCTAAAGCCGTTTTCCCGCTCTGTTTGCTACCCAAAATAAGGATTTTGGGGCCCTGTTTCTCCATGCTGAGTGCTGCTTCTTGTCGTTGCACTTCAAGGGCAAAATGCAAGTTGGTGTATTGGACCATTGGGCTTTCGTCGCTGATATAGTGGGAAATCTGGCTGTGTTCGTTTATGGCGTTCAAGTTTTCTTTATTTGCCACCACTTCGTATTGGAGCTTACACCCACCAGCCAAGGGGGCGTACACGGCGTAATTACAGCCCGATAAAAGGATGTCGACGTCGTTGGGGAGCTCTGTGCCGAAGATCTCGCCAAGACCTTCCTTGACTCGGAGTTTCATGATGAGCTTGAAGGGGATTTCAAAGCGGAACTCGCTGCGGGGAGCGAGCTCGATGTCTGTGGCCGCGGTGGGCTCAGTAAAGGCGTCGGTGGAGTTGAAGCCGGGAATAGACATGGGGAAGAGAGATGGGAACGGCCGCGAGAAGTATATGTCGTGTCACGTGCGTAGGCATGTGATACTGTGCACGTGATCTAAACACACGTGACGATATAAGATTGCAAAATATTCTCCCACAATATTCGCCAACAAAGGACTAACAGGGTCAACGCAGACGAAAAACAGATTCCTGAGGGTAGTTTGTCTTTTTTATTTCAACCAGTCCTCGAACAGTATTCACGATTCAATCACAGGTCCTTTTGAGTCTTCCAAACACTACCTCAATCCCAATGATTAATCCGAATCAACCAGTCAGTAATGAACAAGTCATAAATAATTCAGCGTCATCTCCAGAAATGAAATTTTTACTGTTCCTAAAATTCAATCATTGTATGTAGCTGAATATTTCGATGACTCTATACCAGTGTATATAATGTGCTACTTAGAAGTCCCCATCGGGAATTCAAAGGGCCGATATATTTTCTCTAAGTGAATCGCACTCGGAAGGCTAGATATTTTAGAAAACCTCTTAGAGGTTGTTTCCGAGTCATATTACTGTATTTGAGTATACATCTAAGTTAGAAATGTTCGTTCTTGATTAGTGAAAACGTTTTGACGAATGCTTCCGCAGTAGTTAGTCTTCAAAAAATCTACCTCTACTTATTGTACTGATGTCCCCGACTTTTCCGACTGATCACTGCTCCTACTAGCCACCGCTCCTACTAATCACCGTTGCTATCAATTATTAGGAGAATCCCTGGGGCGGTTGGTCAATTTTTACATCATTTAGACAGCCTTTTATGATATAGATCCATACCTTGGTTAATCCCCTTCTCAATGCCAGTCTGCAGTTCAGATAGGACCTTGTCGGTTCCAATAAAGGTGGATCCGGCCTCTCAAAGAGACCTCTGGTTCACCATAAAACAGGTTTACGCGGATCACTCCCTCCATAGAGGTCCTGTTCCACAATGGTTCCGATTCATGCGCCAAAAAGTGCTCACTGCACCTATTCCCCTCTCCAATTTCTACGGGGGTTTTAAACATCCCAAAGACCTGCTTTATTTTCTAGTATGATGAGTGGCATAGGGCTAGTAGAAACAGGGATGTTGAAGAAAATTAATGAGTTTAATGTCATACTAGCAAAGACTTAGATGTTAGAGGGTCCGAGGGGGGTAAAGGTAGATCCTTTAAAAGCGATGAAACTATATTAGAAGAGTCGCAATGTTAAGAATAGATACTTTAAGTACTTATACTACATAGTATTTACATTGATCACTGCAAGATTTTTATGCATAAATAAACGTCACTCGACCGGCTTGGAAAATTACAGAGGGATCCAGAGAGACGATCCTCGAGTTAGGTGTACAAACCATGATTCATTATGGTATTTCACAATACTGTTTGTTGCTGTAGTACTATACTACTAGTATAGTAGTAGTATACTACTACTATACTACTACTATACTAGTACTATACTAGTACTATACTAGTACTATACTACTACTATACTAGTACTATACTACTACTATAC
>NKZA01000237.1:0-20727 GCA_002374405.1 Metschnikowia cubensis | reverse complement strand
TTTGAATTATTGGTTTGTTTAATTTTGCTAGTGTGGTTTGAATCATTTTATTGTGCGGGTTTGAATCGTTTTGAGAAACACTGTACTGCAAGACCTCCAAATGTCTTCAAATTGTAGTGCATATGAGGCAATTTTCAAGATTACATTTCAGAATATTGAATTCTAATGAAAGTGGTGTAAAACATTACCATTTGCTTTGAACTGTTAGGCAACAGACAAGGAATTCAAGTACGACANGTTAGGCAACAGACCAGGAATTCAAGTACGACAGTCTCCAACAAATACCGTTGGGTTTTTGCTGGCTAACAAGAGCCAAAAAGGTTTAGACCAAACCTTAGATAGGACATATATCTAAGACATATTCTTATCTGAAGGTATATACTCCATAGTGAATAATGGAAGAAGTTCGAGTATTGATTGGTCTGTCCACCTGTATCCACTCTGGACTCTCCCTGGACTCTCCCTGTACTTTTCCCTGTACTTTTCCTTGTACTTTTCCGTGTACTTTTCCGTGTACTTTACGAAACATTTTGCCACGTTGGTTTGAATAGTTTTATCTCTCTGGTTTGAATAGTTTTTAAAAAGACTGTATGAACCAGATAAACCAAAAAATCAAAGGTTCCATTCGGGTGATGCATGGAGTATGGAGTATGGAGTATGGAGCTGAAGAGCTGACAGCTGAAAAGTCTGAAAATCTGACAGCTGAAAAATCTGAAAATCTGACAGCTGAAAAATCTGACAGCTGAAAATCAGATCATGGTTGGTGTTCTGGGACTCTGGGAATGGCGGGGCCGCGACCTGCATACAACGCGCTTCCTCGGGACACCGTTTTCTGGGGAATGGCGCGTGATGCGGAGAAAGCCTTATCCTCGGGCACTTTTTGGCCTGTGAATGCAGACTTCCATCTACTCTATTCCAGGCTGCGCCCAAAATTTGACTGTTTACTTTTCCGTCTTTCACCTTTCTAACCATTTACATCTTTACCGTTTACATCTTTACCATTTTCATCTTTACCGTTTACATCTTTACCATTTTCATCTTTCATCTTTACCATTTTCATCTTTACCATTTTCATCTTTACCATTTTCATCTTTACCATTTTCATCTTTCTTTACCAGAACAGAACGGCTACTATTGGAAATCCCTCATTGGTCCCTCATATCTTTACTACACTCGCCAACACCAAACAAAGTTATATTGGTTCATTGAATTGGTTCATTGAATTGGTTCATTGATACTGCTACTGCTACTACTACTGCTACTACTACTGCTACTGCTACTGCTACTGCTACTGCTACTGCTACTGCTACTGCTACTGCTACTGCTACTTCGGTATTGACTTCACTTGTTGTTCATTGAGATTCACTCAAACATTGCCTTACAGTGCCTCACACTGATACTCATTGGTGTTGATTCATTGCCATTGATACTTGTCTATCAGTGTTTATTTATTTTTCAAACCCCACAGATCTGGCGGATTTTGGTGTTTGATTTGGGACCCCCATTCCATACCCTTGAAACCTTGATCTCATGTCGCTCAGTCCGTTGGAAAAAGCTGCAAGTGGAGCGTTGGCCTCGGCCATAGCCAATACGCTCGTGTACCCTTTGGACCTCAGCAAAACCATCATCCAGACGCAGGTCAAGAGAAAGGCGGTGCCCGACGACCCCGGCAGCGACTATGGCTTCACCAGCGTGGATGAAAGTGCAGGAGACAGCTACATAAAGGTGGAGAAGAAAAAAGAGAGGGCTCTGGAGAAGAGAAGCAAAGGCGACCTCAAGTATAAGAACACCGTGGATGTGCTCTGCAAGTTGTACGCCAAAAAAGGCGTGTTGGGCTGGTACCACGGGTTGTTTTCGTCGGTGGTGGGGCTGGCTGCGCAGAACTTTTCGTACTTTTACTGGTACTCCATTGTCCGCGGCGTGTACCTGAAGGTGACCAAGACTGCGGCCAGCCACAAGCACCTGACGGCCATTGAGTTGTTTTTGGGAGCGTTGGCCGCGGCCATTTCGCAGCTCTTCACCATGCCCATCGGAGTGATCACCACACAACAGCAAACAGACAAAAAACACCGGCTGTTGTACCAGTTGGCGAAGGAGATCTACCTGCAGGACGGCCTTCTGGGGTTCTGGCGGGGTCTTAGTGTGTCGTTGGTGTTGTGTGTGAATCCATCCATCACGTATGGCTCTTATGAGCGCTTGAAGCAGATCTTCTTTGATGGCAAGGAGTTCTTGGGGCCTTTGGAGAGCTTCACCTTGGGCATGTGCGCCAAATCCTTGGCCACTATCAGCACACAGCCGTTGATTGTGTCCAAAGCCATGCTCCAGAAGAAACTGGCTGATGTCAAAAAGACAAAGACAGAACAAGATGAGTATCACGACGAGGATGATATCAAGTTCAACTCGTTCGTGGACGCCTTGAGCCATTTATGGCACACCGAACGCTTGAGAGGCTTGTACAAGGGAGTAGCACCGCAGTTGCTCAAGGGAGTCATTGTGCAGGGCATGTTGTTCATGTTCAAGGACCAGCTTGATATGCTCTTCATGACGCTCTTGAAGCTTCTCCGTGCCCGCAAAGCCTTGGCCAAGAGAGCATGATGCTATTAAGTGTCTTCTTAGTGTCAGGTTGACACCACTGATACTGTACAGATAGCACAGCTAGATAGTACAGCTAGGCAGTACAGCTAGAGATACCACGGCTGTTGAAGGCTATACAGGAAAGTACTAGACTGTGGTCCTATGGTCCAGGACTAGATGGTACATGGCTGACTACTTGAATGCGGAAGGACTAGATTTCTACGAATGGCATCGAGTCTGGCGTCATACACCTACACACCTCGTCCACACTGCCATATATTATACACTGTCTATTCTGTATATCTTCTACGCGCTCTGCCATGTGAACCTTACTAGCACATTATTCATTAGTCATTAGTCACATTGAGTACATAGAGTGTAGCAGACGTAGCGTGTAGCAGAGGTTATCCATAGATCTCATACAGGGAATGACTTCACGTGCCGTTAAACTTCGAGACACCCGACTGATCTACGAAGTACCTTGACTCCGTCCATGCCAGGTACTCGTCAAAACCCACATAGTATAATTGTGTGGAGCGTTTTGCGTTCAGAAAACAGAATTTCCGTGACGAATTTCCAAGCGTACTCTATACATTACCGTTGAACATGTGAGATGTGCTGACCCGTGTATAGGTAATATGTTGCACCGTACGACGTCCGGTCATAAGTGTAGGAGGTCTCTTTGGCGAAGTAATCTTGAGCCGTTTGATGGAGCGGCCAGGGCTCGTGTGATGGCTAAAGGTACTTAAAGGTGTGGCCAGAATGGCTATTACCTGCAGTATAGCAGTGGAGAGTTTCCTTTGTTTGGGCACGTGTTGTCGGTTTCCGAGGGCTGGGACAACGCCTCCAGCTTGAATGTCTGTAGATGCTTAATATGTTGATTTTCCCGTTCAGTATGGAGTTTATCGTCGGGCTTAGCCACAGAAGATGCAGGCTTCCAACCCCGCTTACCTTTTCCGGTAGCCACGGAGGCACGCTTGACTTTAGCCGGAGGAGACGACCATAAAGTATGGCCAGAGATACCTGGTTTGGGCATGGCCAGTTGTGACTCAACAAAGGTTTGAGGCTTAGAAGCTTTGGGCTCATCGCCTTTTTCAAACTTGAGGTTTGGAGCCTTGTACGTAAGGTTTGAGACCTTCGGAAGATCCAAGATTCGGCTTCTTAGACGAGATAACAGGGCTGATCTGCAGAGAAGGCAGATTCTTTGTCGCTAGTGAATCAGCTTGGGATGTTTGCGACATGTGTCCATTAGGGTATTTCATGAAGGGCAGCGACAGATTCCAGGGCTTTAGGGGCCATTCTTTTTCTTTTCTTGGCACTCTTCTGGGTTTGTCATCGAGTTCTTCCAAAGGAGTAGGACCAAGAAGTGCAAGGTTATTCGTGCTTCTTCGTTTGACGGTCTTGGGTGCTTTTTCAGGAGCTTCAGGAGTTTCAGGAGTTTCGGGGATTTCAGGAGTTTCGGGAGTTTCAGGAGTTTCAGGAGTTTCGGGAGTGGTAATTCGACTAACTCAAACGTTCCGTTAGTATCATGAGCTCTCATTTCTTCATCACATGAGTTCAGAGTATTCTGCTCTTCAGACGCATGGCCTCTTTATAACTCCTGGGGACCTCTTCAACTTCATTCGATTGAGCTTCTAGAGTTCGAACCCAATCAATCTTTGATTGGCAAGAGTTGGTCGTCCAGAATCATCTGCAAACACCGCGTCAGTTCTATCTCTCTATTCTCGAAGTCATTCAGGCTCGAATTATTGTCTTCGAGACACACTCCCCCTGAAATGGCGAGGTAGTTAAGATGATTCTTTATCCTTAGCACCCCACAACGCTCCCCCTCAACTGATGACCCGTCAGGGTAGACAGCCTTCATCCGCCGTCTTCGTGTTGGTACAAGGGAACGCCAGTACATTTCAGTTTTCCGAGCCGCCACACGTTTTGGCCGTTGGCCCATGGAGTTTCAGGAGTTTCAGGAGTTTCAGGAGTTTCAGGAGTTTCAGGAGTTTCAGGAGTTTCGGAGGTTTCAGGAGTTTCAGGAGTTTCAGGAGTTTCAGGAGTTTCAGGTTTTTTGAGCTTTCCACATTTCCCGAGTTTCAGGAGCTTGGCAGTTTGGAAAGTTTAAACTGTTTCAAGGGTTTGGCGGTTTCAGTGTAGCACAAAAATAGGGAGAAAGGAACAGACATCCCTTCCGGACCATGACTCAAGAGCGGTGGACTCTCACAGCCAGAACAGCCAGACATTCTCGTGTAGTCTCAACTGTACATTCACATAACCGAATTTGAAACTTGTGTCCAACACCCAATGCACTCCTTGTCTGTAACTACCCGCTGATGTACCATTGAGAACATCAAGAGTTGAGTGTTCTAGATAATGTGGCACTGCATATAGCGCAGATTCAAATCAGTGACATTTGAAGATACAACGTGTTTTGTGCAGGAGGTTGTATGTACAGTAGCAAGTAGTACAAATCCGAATAGGGTATGGCTGTGAAAATTTTGGGGAGTGGGGGTAGCAGAAAAAGTGAGCATACCAGATTTGCAGCCATTTTGTGGCAAGCTGCGAAGTATAAAAACCCGGGTCGCCCCATATTTTTTCCACCTCAACAGAAAACCTAAAAAAGAAAAAACAAAAACAGAAACAAAAAACAGAAACAGAAAACAGAAACAAAAAACAGAAACAAAAAACAGAAACAAAAAACAGAAACAAAAAACAGAAACAAAAAACAGAAACAAACAACAGAAACAAAAAACAGAAACAAACAACAGAAACAAAAAACAGAAACAAAAAACAGAAACAAAAAACAGAAACAAAAAACAGAAACAAAAAACAGAAACAAAAAACAGAAACAGAAAAACACAAAAACCAAAGCTCTTCCTTCCAATATGCACCTCCTCGTTCTATTCCTCCTCCTCCTCGTTCTTCCTGGAATGACGGGACTAGGAGTCACAATCTCGATTCTCATAGCTTTCCTAGACCCAGAAAAGTCCCCCCAGAAGAGCGAAGTAGACGAAAACATGGAGAATGAGGAAATAAAGAAGCAGAAAAAGAAAACAAAGAAGAAGCAGAAAGACCTTTTCTTACTGACCACTCCGAAACAGACTCGTGGCCAAAAGGGACTAACATTTCATGGATGTTTACAGGCTCCACGGCACTTTGGGTCACAGAAAGTAGGAAGGGTCAAATAGAGATAGTATCTCTACATCCAGGAGTCTCATAGGAGCCCTGAAAGACATACACTCGATCTCATGAGACGATTGATATAGCTAATAAAGAATTGCATAAAGAGTAGTACATTTAATGTATCACTCAGGGTGTTGCCTAATTTGTGATTCCAAATAGTCAAACGGTACAAGATTTATATATACTAACAAGACCCAACAGTCTGTTTGTTGAACATGGGAGATGTGCAGACCTTGTATAGGTGAACTACACAGAATTGACAAGCCTGAAGATCCCAAAAGCCTCGAGGTCAGAGGAATGGACGAGTGCAGACTGTATCCATGTCTTGGTCAGGAGCAGCCAGGTTCGTCTAGACAATTGCCAAGTCCGGTGCAGAAGCAGCCAGGTTCGTCTAGACAATTGCCAAGTCCGGTGCAGAAGCAATGGATTCAAGTATAGAGGGATTCCGCTCCTCTTAGAGCAGATCACAAGTCACCGTAAGAGGATGTCCTGGTAATTACTACAAAAATAGAGAAAGGAAAGATATCCGTTCCGGATCATGACTTGCGGTGGACTTCAAATGTGAACAATAGTCAGTTCAAAAAGGAAGAAACACACCCGAAATCCCAGTGTGCTATAGTTATTTCTTGATGCTATACTTACCTCTATATAATAGGAAGATCTAGCCTCACATTATTCTTGGAGGAAAGTCTAGCAGATCCTGAAGGTCTATAGACGGGACTCTGGTCCATTGCCTAGTGTCACCAGAAACTGGGTCACTCCCGCTATTCGCCTATCCTAGAAGAGGAAATTTATTAGTGCTCGGTATAAATGCCAGTGCTCCTTGGTTATTGAGGTCCTCCTGATGTGGGAACGGAGAGGCACAAATGCAGTGAAGTAATCTTAACTGATTAGTCCTTGTTATGTTCTTGATAACGTATGTTGCCTGAACTGCATTGTTAATAATTAGAGCGAGGAGCCGTAGGGCTTCTATAGCTTTGAGAGAAACGTGCTACCAAACTCCACCAGAAGAAGGTAGGATTTGTTCGTGAATATTCGAAAGGGAACCGATGCCTGAACGTTTGCGGTGGCCAATATTTGGACAGTGTAGGCTTTATAATGTGTCTATATCCTAGGTATAGTGGGTCTAACAGTCCACACTTAATAGTCACACTAATCATTACTTAGTCACACTAACCATTACTTAGTCACACTAATCATTACTTAGTCATACTAATCATTACTTAGTCACACTATTCATTACTTAGTCACACTATTCATTACTCACTTCTATGCTCTTCAATACATTTATCCCTAATTAATCCTTTCTCGTTCACTTGTTTTGGACATTCAGAGCCATTTTGAGCATATTGTCATCAATTTGGAATTCCTAAGATCTGAAAACCCGATGCGTAGGTCATGTCGGCCTGGATTTTTAGTCAGCTTGATAGCTGATGTCCTGTGTTCTCGATCAAAAAGAGTCTCAGCTTGATAAGCTCCTTTACATTCCTCCAGCTATTTTCCTGGTGTTCAATCGTTTTTCATGAAGGTGCGTTACTTTCAATCCTTGACGAGGACTTTCCGAATCACCTCCAGCCTCTTCGTGAACACCACACCAAAAAACACACCCTCCTCCTGCCCTGAGGATATGAACGCCATCCACTGCTTTCGGGTCCACGGTCTCTTTCAACTTTTGTTTTAGTATATATTAATATACAGGGATATGTAAGTTGTACCTTACAAGACCAAATTCCTATGTAACGGGTCCACTGCGCTTCTTATACTTTTCGGCTAAGACTCGCAGAGCCTTCATTTTTTGAAAACTATTCAAACCAGCGCAGCAAAATGTTTCGTACAGTGTTTTTGAAAACTATTCATACCAGCGCAGCAAAATGTTTCGTACAGTGTTTTTGAAAATTATTCAAACCAGCTCAACAGAATGTTTCGTACTCATTACAAAGTCTTTCAAAGCAAATGGCGTAATGTTTGACACCAACTTTCATTAGAATTCACTATTTGAAATGTTAAATCTGGAGGATGCCTTATATGTAGTACATTTGGGAGTCTTACAGTACCAGTGGAGGGCTAGAACGGATGGAACTGAAGTGGCACGGGTACGAAACTCTAGAAATTATTGGTTTGTATACAGTGTTTTTGAAAATATTCAAACCCGCTCGTTAAAACAATTCAAACGACACTAGCAAATTAAACAAACCATAATTCAAAAAGTATCGTACTTCTTCAGTTCGGATCCTTTTGGTTTTGAGCCGGTTTTGAGCCCCGACTAATATTGCAAGACTCCTGAATTTTTATAAGACAATCTGGATTTGACATTTCATCACATTGAATTTTAAATAAAGTTGGTGTGGAGCATTACGCCATTTGGTTTGAAAGATTGGGCGAAAGAGTACGAAAAATTTTGCTGTGTGGGTTTGAATAGTTTTCAAAAACACAAATTCCTATGTAACGGGTCCACTGCGCTTCTTATACTTTTCGGCTAAGACTCGCAGAGCCATTTTTTAGATTCTGCACAGTCCTATTGCCTGCGTACAACATATCTACGAAGAACCTTGCCTCCGTACACGCTAGGTATTCGTTGACACTTCTCGAGCTGCTTGTGTTCAAACCACACTAGCCAAATTAAACAAACTGATAAGTCAAAAAGTTTTGTACTTAGGACTAAAAAAATGCTCCACTATACTCTTTCCCAAGAGCATATACCGGATCGATTGAACGCTCAGGCTGGTCAGGGCCCCATACCTGGTCCACTAGATTGGCAGCAAGCGGAACAAAGTGGAAGCCGTGCACCACCAGTGCCGACTCAAAGTACTCGCCCATTCCCAAGCTAATGAGCCGAGGGTCGCATGCTTCCACCTGTCTAGTGGTGGTCATATTGAAGCTAAAGTGACTATACTCTTCACTTGTACAATTTGAACAAGTCCACCTTCAAAATGTCATTGATAGTCTTACCTGCGGCCAACATCTCTTCGTCCAGGTACCTCAATCCAGTAAGTTGCAATGCAATTGGGGCGCCCACAAACTCATTGGGGTCGTAGTTGGAAAGCTCAAGCTCCTCCAAAGGAGATCTGAACTTGTAGTTCTCGTGAGACTGGTCCCACTTGTCAACGGCTGGGTCTTGGAAAAGTCCCGTTTGGAAAGTCAATGATGGGAAGTCTATGAGGTTGAACAAAGATGTGTACGACCAGTTGTACACCTCTCCGGATTTGGGTGCAACATTGCTGTAGTTGGGGCTGAGAATGAAGTCAATGCCATTGTTTCTCATGAAATCACTGTATTCTTGCATCAACTCATCTCTGGTTGCATTGAGCTGTCTATTTTCATCTGCTCCAAAAACCCGATCAAGGACTTGAAATAAGCGGTTCATGTGAAGTCTTAATTAGATATTAAAAACAGTAACTTTTAGAATGATTGGTTCGTTTAATTTGCTAACGTGGTTTGAATTGTTTTATAGCGCAGGTTTGAATTGTTTTATAGCGCAGGGTTGAATTGTTTTATAGCGCAGGTTTGAATTGTTTTATAGCGCAGGGTTGAATTGTTTTAAGAAAGACTGTATTCGTTGACACTCCCCGAGCTGCTTGTGTTCTGGATCTTGTTCCGCTCTCACAGAATACCCCACGTGAAATGTCCTTGCCGAATCTTTTTCAACGCATGGTTGCAGAGTGTCTGGTGACTAATTTGATTCCTCGCTGGCCTTATCGAAAAAGCTTGTACCTATGTTGAGCTACTAGTCACGCGGTCTAAAGCCCACTGTTATCTAAAACCCTGTATTCACTATATACTAAAACCCTGTATTCACTATATACTAAAATCCTGTATTCACTATATACTAAAACCCTGTATTCACTATATACTAAAATCCTGTATTCACTATATACTAAAACATAGGTTGAAATCACCACATGTTTTAACCAACGAAAAGTATTGGTTAGGCATAAATGTATTAAAGAACGTGACTTGAATAGTCCTGCACTAATAATCTTAACCATTACTACCTGCTCCAGAAACCCGGCTACGACTGATTCTCGACAATTCTTCTGGCCACTGACAAAGGCACAGAATACCTGACCCAGATGTTGATCTACTCGATACTCCATAGACAATACCACACGTTGTGCATTATACTAGATGGTAGTAAACGATAATATACTATACTACTATACATTTAGATCCCATACGCACGACACTGCCCATATATCAAGCCTACGCCGTGTGATCTAAGAAAGTCATTCCAAATTCCAGACCTCAGCTTTTATTATGTATCCAAGGATACTCCTCTGTATTACCCAATTGTTTTAGTAGTGTCTGATGATATAGAGGAGGATCGACCTTTGCTAGTGTTCCAACTTTGGAGGTGTTTCAAACGCTGTCTAATCCTGTCAACGTAACCAGCGAGTATGGACACAGAACATTGAGAGTTTCCCTAAAGACATGCGTAGATCACTTGTTTCTTATGAGCCTTCGCAATTCTGGTACAGCGGTGCTTATGAGCAATACGTTGGCGTATCTCAACCAGAATTTCTGTGTTGCGGTTCGTCACTACTCTCTCATGAGAACGCCTCTTATACCTCTTATACCACGTGACAAAATGCATTCTCCTGCATCAGTGTTAGTCCCTTGTGGGCATGAACGAGAAAGTATTAGTAAGGATGTATGCAGTAAAGAACATAACAATTTACAATCTTTTACCAGTCTTTTATTAAACTTTTGCCAGTCTTTTGCCAGTCTTTTATTAAACTTTTGCCAGTCTTTTACCAACCTTTACTAAACTTTCACCAAACTTTTACCAAATTATTATCAAACTATTATCAAAATTTTACTAAACTATTACCAACTTTCACCAACTTTCACCAACTTTTACTAAACTTTCACCAAACTTTTACCAAATTATTATCAAACTATTATCAAACTATTACCAACTATTACCAACTTTTACCAAACTATTACCAAATTATTACCAAATTATTACCACACTTTTACCAAACTATTACCAACTTTCACCAAACTTTCACTAATCTTTTACTAATCTTTTGCCAGTCTTTCACTGTCAACGAATACCTAGCGTGTACGGAGGCAAGGTTCTTCGTAGATATGTTGTACGCAGGCAATAGGACTGTTCAGACTCTGAACAATAAAGACTCTGCGAGTCTTAGCCGAACTGAAAAGTATAAGAAGCGCAGTGGACCCGTTACATAGGATTTTGGTCTTGTAAGGTACAACTTACATATCCCTGTATATTAATCTATACTAAAACAAAAGTTGAAATTTACTTATCTTTTGCCAGTCTTTTACTAATCTTTTACCAAACTTTTACCAACTTTACCAACTTTCACCAAATTTCACCAACTTCTACTAAACTTTCACCAACTTTCACCAACTTTACCAACTTTCACCAAAAAATTAAACCTTAAAATGTTCCTTTATTGTGACATGCAAGAGAATGGCCATTGTGAAATATAATTGCCTAATCAGGCTCCTTGATTGTCCACCACACTATTGAAACATTTGAGTATTTGTTATTCAATGATTTCGAGTTAATTCACATGAATTTTCTTTATTTTCTGTATTTTGTTGTGCCGTCAAATTGACCATTAATCCAGAATGTGAGATGGGGAGTGGGTGAGTGGGAGAACTCTCTTTTGTTAGAATTATTATGCAACTTCAGGCTATATCCTGTATATGCATTGAGTTTAAGCTTCTAACGTGCTTATCGATATCACGGATCATTCCAGGAACGATAACCTAACGGCAACTGTATATTCTGAACGGCAACTAATAGTGGGAACTCACCCGAACAGTATCGGATATTCTTAATTAGTTGATATCTATATTAGACTATCTATCTAAGATTAAGTAATGGAGTTCTTGCTTCTCAAGACTAAGCTCTTGCTCTCCTTATATATCTGGCGGGGTGATAAGCCTAGACTCTTTTCTTATGACTAAAGTTACTTCAGTGCGTCATAAGCAACTCGTACTCATTGGAAACTCTTGCATTCGCAACTCCTGTTTCATGTTGAGTAAATCTTCATGTTCTAGACTCAATTAGACTCCTGTATTCAGTCGAGTCAATTCCATGTCTAACATCTTTGTATACCACGTGACCATAAGTTCCATTCTCCTGCATCTGAATCTTCAACAGCTACTTCAACAGCTGCTTCGTGGAGCTGTATGCAGAATTGTGAAACACGTACACGGGATGAATGGGTCCTGCAGATTATTGCTGACAGTAAGGCTGTGTGGACCAGAACAATAGGGATGTACTGGCCTTTGACTAGCATAAAAAAGACGGAGGTTTCGTCTTGGCACTTTTGTCTTGTATGGTACGATTTACATACCCCTGCACATTAATATATACTGAAACATATGCTGGAGAATCCCTAACAATGGCTATTGCACTGTGTCACACCACTATACGAGGTGCAGGAGGAATGTGGTCAGCCAGGGGTATCCTGTATACCAACAGTTATCTATAGCCACATCACCTTAACCATAACCACTTATTAGTATACTAATAATCATCTTGAATATATCACGTCCTGCATAAAACAATTGCTCAACTCCCATACCTCACAATAATGAGCTGGGCAACTTCAAATTATAGCCCAAATTCTGAGCGCAGCTCAACACATCGGCGGGCGTCAATAGGTACAAATCCGACGTTGTGCAGTTTTTTGCCCGGATGGTGTTGTTGTTGTGGTCGAACTTGATCTGAATACTGCGCGTTGAGAAGCGGCACTGGGTGATGAAGAGGTTCAAGACCTTGGAGTTTCTGTCCAATTTGATCAAGAAAAGCGTCATTACTCCCCGGAACCCAATGCTCAAAAATTGGTTCTTGATGCCCAAAATTTTGGTGTTGCTTCCCTTTCCGGTCGAGACAATACCTTTTCTCAAGGTGAACACGGGCACCGGGAGCTTTTTTTGGCTGCTGGCCGTGAGCAATTCATAGTCCTGGCCCTTGACCTCTCGTGTGTGTCTAGAGCCTTGTACTGGCCATCAACCAAGGCATATAAGATTCTGGGGGGGGGGGGGTTTTGCTCTGACGAACAAGGCGAAATGGAGGGTGCGGAGGAGCGTTTTCATGGAGAAGAGGGGGGGGGGGGGGGTTTTTCTCTACCCAACAGGGCAAAATGGGGGGGGGGGGGGATTTGCTCTGACGAACAAGGCGAAATGGAGGGTGCGGAGGAGCGTTTTCATGGAGAAGAAGGAGGTGTGGGTGGAGAAAAAACGGGGGAAAAAAGAACCTATATAGAGTAATTAATGAGACACTGAACTATACGTCAGAAACACCATCGAGTAGGAGAATGGGTGGCTGGCTTACTGGGCGTGACCCATGGTGGGGGAACAAACCTGGTAGCGAACACTGAATATGATCTTGATGATGCGCTCCTGCATACACTGACCCCAGTCATTGGTCGAATCTTTCTACTTTTCCCCTGCTCCTTTGTTTTGTATATACTTCTTTGATTTGCGTCTTTTTTTGTGCTTGAATTCTTTAATGCTTTTGACTTGACACCAAAGTATTGACTTGTACCTTTTATATATGCAGAAATGCATACTGTATACAGGAATAACATGCCAGATAGGATGCAAAGTGTGCATATAATACACTGCTGCGTCACACATGCAGTACGTACATACAAAGACAATGTAATTATTATTCACTTCTTAGTCTTATCCAGAAACCCCTAATTTCCAAGCCAAAAGCTATTCTTGAACTTGAAGCGCCGGTAATTTTTGTCGCGTTTGTCAAAACCAGCAAGTTACCTGGGTAGTGCATCCTTCGTTAAGTACACAAATTACTAGAGTTTTTGATGTACTCAAATTTGGTTCTCCTGTATTTAAAACGTTAAATCAATCGGAATTAAATGAACTTTCTCCAGGTGGCATTCGAATACTTACCGTTTCCTCGCGTCCTGCACACAACCCCAGTTTCGGGTCATGTTTCCTTAGGAAGGTTTTACATTTTAAAAAAACTAGCTATAGCAGTCTATTCACAGAGTCGTCTTTTCATTTTCAACCTAAAATATAGGCAATCATTGGTTCCCCTACTTCATATATCAAGGACGTACTGCATATAAATAATTCAATAATTCTATATCTTAAAACAGTCTGTGTAATAGTGACAATACATTCTATTATATAGAAAAAGATAGTCAAATAAACGAGTGTGTTGTTTTTATGTTTACGGAGTTACACCAGGAGTCCTGCATATAAGCATTACAACACAGAATCATCCCCCACAGGTTTACAAATAGAGTCCAAGTCCCCGCACATAGACAGTCTCTTCCAGCTCAAAAACCATACGACTTAATCCAAAATTCATGGATATATTGATGTAATAGCTTGGGTCCGAGGGTACGGCGGCCGGAATAGGCAGTTCCGGGGCTTATATCCAGTTCCGACCTATTGACTTACGCCGTTTCATCCTGTACACCAACAAAAATATTGGCTATTTTAGTCATTCTACAGACTCGAAATAGTTTCAAAAACATCGTATCTTCTCGGGAACCTTAAATACTATGTGCTTGTGGAGTTAGGAAAATGTCACGTGACCTTTCCGAGGGTCCCCCCCTCTATCTCCAAACCTGTCAAGAAATGTAATCAGGATTCAAACAGATTTAGTATTGATGATAGAAATAAACCCAGGCTTTTCTTTTCGGGTATAAAAGATAGAACGTTAAAAATTTAAATGTCCTGCATACAAGAAAACCCTCCAACTAGTTTTCATTGTTGAACTTGTGGGACATGAATCATGTGCCAACCTGTGAGTGCGGACAACTGTGAAACATTTTGCCTGCAGGATGACGTCAACACACAGGCTTGAGATGAGATGATAGGTCCCAGGTGGTTCATTAAGACGAGGTGCAGATGAAACGGGGATATGTGCATGATGACTGTACGTCTTCATCATGCACAGTCAATCACGCAATGCCGGTTTCGGGCTTGTGAGTCCCGGGGATTGGCTATATATAGAGAGGATCCCGCTCTAGGTTGAGCGGTATCAATTATGACAAGAAGTTCACTAATACCCAGTTTTAGGAAGAATATTAGTGACTAAAGATGAACCCTGATTCACTGTATTTAAGAGAGTTATTGGAGACCAACTTCATAACAATTCCAAACTAAGCAAAAGTGAGCGCGAACGTTCAACATTTATCACAACTATGCTATACCCATGCATCCTAATCTTATGACTCTTTATATATACCGGAACAAAAAAACCACTAATTCAGATTAGTCACTTGGTAGTGGGACAGTATGGTGTAAAGTGTATACGGGCTCAGAACCGTTCCAGGGCTCAAACCATTTACATATTCAAAAAAAAACAATATTTCATAGGCTGCAGAATCTGAAACAATAAGGTCGCGAACAGTCACTCATGAACTGAGAATCTGAAACACGTTTTATGCATAATCATGTATGTCGCTGTTTCAAATGTGACCCCGTAATATATAAAGAGGGCCGCCCCCTCTTTTTTTTACTACCACAAAAAAGTGTCCGCGGGCCAGACCCACAAAAGTGCTCGAGTATATGTACCCTTGATATACTTAATGGGGTAAATATCTCTTCATAAATACATTTTCTGAGGCGGCATGAGACTTTTTAGAGGATAGTGTGAATGAAGCTTTTTCTCCTGTTTATCTATGGTGGAGGTACTGATGTCTGGTTCAATTGATATGTGGATTCATTGATCCCTGGGTCTATTGATCTCTGAAGATACTAGTATTTGGATGTATTGGTACCTGGGTTACAGATATCTAGATGTGTTGATACCTGGATTACAGATATCCAGATGTGTTTATACCTGGATTACAGATATCTAGATGTGTTGATACCTGGGTTACAGATATCTAGATGTGTTTATACCTGGATTACAGATATTCGGATGGAGAGGCATGACTAGAATGACCTTTAGAAAATTCACGCACAATACCAGAATGATATTCAATGACAGAAAGACATTTAATTTACTTGGTGAAGTCACTATACAAACTACGATAGCAGGCATGCTCAAGATCCAGAGCGGACAAAGCCAGTAGAATAACATCAAGGTGCATATTCAATGTTTGCATGGTCATCCCCCTCTTCACAGTCGCCAATCACCGAAATGCTTTTGTTTGCCTTAATGAAGAAGTTTAAGTCAACCCTGACTTCATGGTCCTTGTTGAGCATCCTGATGGGTTTCTTAATGCCGCCGTTCTTGTCGTTCCGTCTTCCTCCTATTCTGGACTTAGCCGCAAGTTTAGATGCAAGTTTTCTGGATTGGTTTAAGGTCAAGAAGTAAATGTCCTTGGGCGAGCACTTCATGTCCTGGACGCAGGGTCCCTTGTTACCCTTGCGCCAGTAGTTTTCATACGGACACACACACAGCTCCAGCTCAAGATTTGTGATTCTGAAGTTCTCATCCAACTGGAGCTGCACTGGCTCCACATGCTCCCTAAGCCCGACAGCATAAATGCCGTTCGCCAAGCCAAAGACTTCTTCATTCTTGCCACTTACAATCGAGGCAACTCCATCCTTGAAGTTGAATAGCGGAACATCATGGAAGCCGTGTTGATGCAGAATGAGCAAGTCGTAATTACGAGTAAAAGCCCTGCTGAGCCGTTCGAGTTTGCCGTTGTTGATGGTGAAAAAAGACCGGTTTCCTTTTCCGTTTGCCCACGTGGTGGCTGCGAAAAGCAACCCAAAAATAAAGTGACTGAAGTGCATTTTGACAATTGTTATGGTGTCCAAGACTGAGGGAACAGCCCAGTTATATAGCCATATATAAGGATGTGCCTTACCGGCTGAACGGACCTAGGGCGAAATATGGCATGACCCACCAAGGTCCAGGTTGGCTTGGTCAAATGGGGAATAGTCATCAAACCATTTTTTTACCTTACAATCACCTGCCATACCAGCCTCGTTGTCTTTTTCATCAGCTGATCCTGAAAGTAATAACAACCTTATTACCTCCTTATGCCACCTTATCTTGATGCTTTACTTAAAGGGTGAACTTGGTCATTTGTGACCGTGATGCACGACTACGTACAGTGCGACAATGGAAATTTAGGTGTTGGCAGGAGACAAATTGTAAGGGACCAGTCAGGACTCTTGCGTCTTTGAGGACTTTTTCTTGATGTTAGATTCACGAACCTGGTGGCTATTCTTTCAGAGTGACCAAAGGAGATGTAATAGGTCTTTTCCAGCCCTATTCGCTAGTATCTCTTTCTACTGGCTATTGTCAGTTGTCAAAAGCCTATGGGCTGTTTTCAGTTACAAAACCTTATTTCAATTTGGCTTTTGCATTTGCCTATTTTAGTTGCCAGTTAGCTAATTGCTTGTTCGAGGTTGAGTAGCGGAAATGAGTGACCCAAGGGTATCTGCGCATGATAGTGATATGCACAGGATTAAAGGCCGTGCAAGTTAAGCCGGCCCCATTGAGCATATCCAGACGGTACTATACAGTATCGTCTACCGACCAAATTAGGTACCACTGGTTCTGGTGCCTACCAATGGAAACATCCCAAACTGTGTGTACACTCAGACTAGAGAAACAGCTAGAGAAACAGCTAGAGAAACAGCTAGAGAAACAGCTACAGAAACACTAAGAGATACAGCTAGAGAAACAGCTAGAGAAACAGCTAGAGAAACAGCTAGAGAAACAGCTAGAGATACACTAAGAGATACAGCTAGAGTGTTATACACTGAACTCATTTCTGGCTGGGGTATTCTGCTATAAGGTCACATCAGAAATGTACTACTTCCTTGGGCTTGTCATATTACTGGACCTAAAAGCAAAATGCATTCTTGGAACTGTTCAATTTCACTCTGAATCTTCGAGGTGTTCTAGTCTGCAGCAGAGCAGTATCAATAATTGATACTGAAGTTACAGTCGTCTAGGTGAGCAGCTTGACTGAAGGCAGGAAGTACTGATACTACTATAGTGAACTGCTACATTGCTATAGTAACTGCTACACTACTATACTGTTGTTGGATCAACCCTATGCAGGCTCTGCCTAGAAAAATATCACAAAGCCTACTCTGTCCGATCCTAACAGTGCCAGGCCAACATTACAATTTCTATAGTGGACTGATACCGAGATCATAAGAGCTTGCTATGGCCTCGATAGTACTTTATACTATCTGGCTACCATTGTTCTAGTGGAGGGTCTCGGAGCCAGATTCTCTCAAAGTTGTCTACGCCGCTTCAGTTCTCTCTTGACCCCCACCAACGACCAAAGATTAGCGAGGCATAAATGTTTAAAGAACATAGCCACTGTACTGTGCTACTTTCTGGATCCACCTTCGCCAGTGCTCCACCTATTGAGGTATTTCAAGCCTACGTTCTAAACATAAGGGCCATTCTAAGCGTCACAAAACTCGCAAACATGGTATCTTATGGTAGCCTGAGACAGCACCGCACGCTCCAGCTATATATAGACACCTAGTGTGGATTACCACTAGTCTAGCAGTAAGTAGCTAGTAGTGGGTATGCACTACCATGTCATCCAGAGTCAGCAGCCAGTAATAGCAGTAAGTCGTACAGTATACAGTAAAGAACCGCAGAGTAGAGGCTAGTATGATTCAACTAGATCATAGTTTACTATACAGTACTGATCCACCTCGTTGGTACTCTACTTCTTGCAGGATTTTGAGCTTATAATTTAAGATACAAATTATTGGTATGGAGTAGAGGATATAGATTGAGCACAAGCTTTACTAATGACACTCTACTTTCCTCTAACACTACACGTCTATAAGGAAACAGTGTAAAGATCATACTTACACTTATACTCTACTATATTCCACACTGACAATCCTAACAAAGCCATTCCAGGCCACACTTTCCAACGTACGAGGTGCAGGGAACGTGTAAGAAAATTATTTTTAATTAATATACTTTTAGTATTTTTTTGACTGCCCAAAATTGTATTTCCTTGATTAAAGAATTTGGAGGGGTGGACGGGTAGAAATAAGGGTAGGAATAAAGGGTAGCCCTGAAGCCCTCGCACATTCGCGATTACGACCAAGTACCCTTAGACTCCACACTCACCACCATATATCACCTACGTTACCATCACCACTCATTACACTCACCTTAGCTAACATCTATACTGTTGGCCCATTTCATTAAAACACCATTAATACTTTTTAAATTAAGATTACTCAGACATAAATCAATATTACTCCGATACACTCACATTGCTATACCCACTTCGTTTCAATAGGATCCAATCTCCCACTTTGTATGTGATTTTCTTTCTCGAGCGGTTGGCGTATTTTTCCGCGTCGTCCTGAGCAATAAAGGTAGAAATAAAGGGTAGAAATAAAGGGTAGAAATAACGAGTAGAAATAAAGGGTAGAAATAAAGGGTAGAAATAAAGGGTAGAAATAAAGGGTAGAAATAAAGGGTAGAAATAAAGGGTAGAAATAAAGGGTAGGAATAAAGGGTAGAAATAAAGGGTAGAAATAAAGGGTAGAAATAACGAGTAGAAATAACGAGTAGAAATAATGAGTACAGTGTTTTTCAAAACCATTCAAACCCGCACGATAAAACAATTCAAACCATACTGGCAAATTATACAAACCAATATTTTAAAGAGTTTCATACCTCTACTTCAGTTCCTTTCGTCTTAACCCTTGATGAATATTGCAAGACTCCTAAATCCATTACATTTAAGACAATCCTCCAGATTCAACATTCCATCACATTGAATTCTAATGAAAATTGGTATGAACATTTGGTTTGAAAGATTGTGCGAAGGAGTACGAAACATTTTGCTGTGTTGGTTTGAATGATTTTCAAAAACACTGTAGAAACAACGAGTAGAAATAACGAGTAGTACAGAATATTTCGTACCCCCTCTTAATCTTTCACACCAAATAGCATCATGGTTTACACTTTAGAATTCAAATCTCTGAAACCTGAATCTGGTGATTGCCTCATGTACTTTTGCGAGTCAATCATCATCATCCACACCAAGAGCAGAGAGAAGTTGCTCGTTTTGTTCTTTCATGATGACGAAGCACCTTCCACGCTCATGCACCAGAAACTCAACAACCAGCGGTTTGACCCGTTTGACTCCGATGGAGCCATGTACTGGGGAGGCACGGACTTCTTGGCCAGCATCCTGTCGCTCATCAACTTGCAGAAATCTACCATTGAGCCCTCAGTCTATTTGGTGGACCCCTCGCCCACAGATCTAAAAAACTTCTCTCCCATGAAGTTGGATGCAGGGAAAAATTCCGCCAAGACAGCAGAGCCGTTCAAGTTGCCCGAGGTGCCCGATCTCCCGAAATTGCTTGCCACAGCCAAGTGGAAAATCCTTGAAACTGTGGCCACCTTTGGCTCTAAGACAAAACATCAGGTGCGTGAGATTGTTGATGATCATGTTCCCCCATCGGTGGTCAATACCATTCTCCAGAAGAAGGAAGTTGAGAAAATCAGTAGGAATAAAGGGTAGAAATAAAGGGTAGGAATAAAGGGTAGGAATAAAGGGTAGAAATAAAGGGTAGGAATAAAGGGTAGGAATAATGAGTAGAAATAATGAGTAGAAATAATGAGTAGAAATAACGAGTAGTAATAAAGGGTAGAAAGAACGAGTAGAAATAACGAGTAGAAATAAAGGGTAGAAATAACGAGTAGAAATAACGAGTAGAAATAACGAGTAGGGAATGTGGAGAGTTTTCCTTGTTTCCATCTTTGACCGGCTACACCCTCCACTGTCGACTACTGAATCTCTTAGATTCCTTCTCATCATTAACTAACATAAAGTACCGGACAGAACAAGAACATAACAAGACTATTACAATGCTATGCACTACTAACTAGTATGGAAGCAACCACGACCACCTTGCGGTGTAGTGCTATATTTAGATTCTTGTTATAATGTCAGTACTGATATCTGTATTTGATGATGATGAGAGGAGGAAACCGAGCAGCTTGTAAGTGTATAGAGAAGGAAGGTGGAGGGAGAGGGAGAGGGAGGGAGAGGGAGGGAG
>NKZA01000228.1:0-21575 GCA_002374405.1 Metschnikowia cubensis | reverse complement strand
GGTTCATTGCTCAATGTGGCTATTTTGAGCGTTCACTTAACGTGAAGCAATTGGTCCCCAGCCCGGCGTATCATCATACTTAATGGTACACTCTGTTTATTGAGTAAGGCAGGAGCAGTATTTTTGGGTATATGTTATAGTGGATTGAGCAATGGTGACTTGAGGAATGTTGCAACCGGAGTGGGGCTCATAACATGAGGTCTCGGTGAAGACCTGGTGAAGTAGTGAGCTACATTTCCTGTATAATTATTATAGAAACGGCGATCCTTCAAACCCTAAATCAAAAAAGACCATCGTAGCACTTTTTGCAGCGTTCGGAAAGCGTTTGGAAAGGCCATTGTCATGATCAAATAGAGTGGGTTTTAAATTCTCATTAAACAGGGCTCTGCCTATCGTGGATCTAACAAAAAGTGTATTATAATTAGATTATAAGACAAACATGATTTTTAAAGAACCTAAGTAACTCCATTAAAGAAACTGATGAGGCCCCATTAAAAACAAAAAGGGTAATAAGAGAGTACAGTTGCCCCCAAAAAACATATTAGTGTGAACATGATTGAAAAATGGATACTTCTATTGTTAATATTCTTATTAATATCTAAGTTACAACGTAAATAAATTATAATGTACATGTAAATCTTATTTCTTAATACCTTTGGCTAGTTGAATGTCTGCTGGGAAAGTAAAAAAGGGTTTTGAGCCTTTGACAGTTTCTGTGTGGTCAAGGAAAGTTTGCCCAAAACTGGCAATCTCTTGCATGATGTCTGCATACTGTGGAATTTATGTTATTGTGCATATTTATTCAGTCATTGTATGTTTTTTCTATGCACTATACGAATTTGTGTCAATGGTATCATCAGTGGTGTAGTAGTATGTGTTCTGGAGATATCAGCACACGGGTGTACTGCATGCCCGAGTGATTATTTACAGATGAAACAAAGGCAAAGAGTCGGGGTTTTTGTCTATACTTTGGGCGTTGACTTGTACCAGACAATGTGAGTAGTAGACGAACAGATGGAGTCTATAAGACGACGATCCTCATGAGAGAGAAGAGATACTCGGAGTACAAGTTTAGATACAGATCAGAATATGCACCAACACTAAAGTGCCACTCTAAGGAAATAGTTGGAACTTAACTTGATAACTGTTCAGAATACGGGAGTATATTACAACGCTCAACAGTACAGTGCTTTTCAAAACTATTCAAACCAGCGCAGCAAAATGTTTCGTACAGTGTTTTTCAAAAAGATTCAAACCAACAAGATTAAATGATTCAAACCACACTAGCAAAATTAAAGAAACCAATAATTCAAAAAGTGTCGTACCCGTGCCACTTCAGTTCCGTCTGTCTTAAGCCTTGATTAATATTGAAAGACACCCAAATGTCTTCCAAATGTCTCCCAAATGTCTCCCAAATGTACTACATATGAGGCAATCATCCAGATCTAACATTTCATCACNTGTCTCCCAAATGTCTCCCAAATGTACTACATATGAGGCAATCATCCAGATCTAACATTTCATCACATTGAATGCTAATGAAAGTTGGTGTGAAACATTACGCCATTTGGTTTGAAAGACTTTGTAAGGAGTACGAAACATTCTGTTGCGCTGGTTTGAATAATTTTCAAAAACACTGTACTCCTTCGCACAGTCTTTCAAACCAAATGTTCACACCAACGTTCATTAGAATTCAACATTCTGAAATGTTGAATCTGATGATTGTCTAATAGGTAATAAATCTAAGAGTCTTGAAATATTAGTCAAGACTCAAAACAGAAAGGACCTGGAGTGAAAGGCCTTACTTTTTGAATTATTGGTTTCTTTAATTTTGCTAGTGTGGTTTGAATCTTTTTATCATGCGGGTTTGAATCGTTTTGAAAAACACTGTTTGTAGTGCTAGCATACAGCACCACGTATTAGATCCGGCCCTGTCTAATGCGGTTTAAAGCCCACTCTGTTTGACGGTGACAATGGCCATTCCAAACGCTTTCCGAACACTGCAAAAAGTGCTACGATCTTTTTTCCAATATTCTAGAACAATCCTTGCCTGTTCTAGTGGAGAGTTTCCGGTAACACGTTTTTTCAAAGTTATATAATTCTCTTTGGCTCCTCTCTTGAGGAACCATTACGGGCAAAGTTTTAGTTAGGCAAAAGTATTAAAGAGCATAACAGAAAGTGCACTACTGGGGATAAACTCCAAGCCTGGGTATTCAATCAAAACACTAAAACAAGCAGCTAGTCTACCAAAATAGATAGACTAGACAGATGTAGGGAGAAGTACAGGCGTAGACAGACGTACAGACGTAGAAAGACGTACAGGCGTAGAAAGACATACAGGCGTAGAAAGACGTACAGGCGTAGATAGAGACGGATTGTGAATCTACTTACAGTGACAAAATTTGTGTCCTGTAGCACTTATTGTTGTAACCTATTTTCATTGACTAGAACACCAAATACCCCATATAAATCTTCATGGCCACAGGTTTGGTAGGACTAGAAACAGAACTGGTGCATGGGAGTATGTGTATGAGTCCTTCAACTGACATCATCAACTTGAATATTGATGAATCAACAATTATCTCATAGTGAGGTGAGCCACGATGTAATAAAGCATAGTGTATGGGAGACTAGAAACTCTGATTAAATAGTGTAATTGTGTAAATAGAGAATAAGTAGTCTCTTGTGTAGCATCATCATCCGTGGTTGAGTTAATTGAGTTTTAGTAGTGTGTGAGTATGACCAGATGACTTGACCAGATGACTTGACCAGATGACTTGACCAGATGACTTGATCAGATTTAGTGACATTGTGAGGTTGGAGAAGAATAGCAAAGTTTGACTGGAATTGGAGATTACACTTTGGAAGAATGTCGAACTGAAAATCGTAGGTTCGGGCTACTTGAGTAGTTGGCATATGTGCAACGAAAAACTCCATTCCATGGTACCTCGGGCTATCGAATCTGACACACCATACAAGCAGTCCAGACTGTTTCGTACTCGCAGTCTTTCAAGCCAAAAGCTTCTTTCGTGGATTCAATATTCTGAATGTTAATGGACTATTGCCTCATGCGCTACATTTGGGAGACGTTTGTGGGTCTTCAAAGACTAAAACAGACGGAACATTGATTGGGTGCAACCCGCGGAATTGGCTGCCAAAACACCCGTACACCCGGCAACCTCAGCAGAAAAAGGCCCAACGCAAAGCACCGTTTTTTGATGGTATAGAGCTAAAAATGGGTTTGTTGGAATACGGGAATTCCGGACATTATTTGGGTGGTTTTGTAGCAGAACAGGCTCGGTGGTGGCCTTTTAAAGGCTCCTGGTTTTGAAGGTCACGTGTCCTGCGTGAGTTCCGGTCTTGTATTTCTTTCGCACAACACCGCCCTACGAGGAATTGGCCAATATCAAGAAATAATCTACTCCTAGGAAAAGGTTCTAAACAGAATAAGTATTCATTTTCTAAAAGATGCACCAGATAGGACGGAGTGTACAGTCTTGTTCAATTGTGCTAGTGAGTCGAACATTGCGCGGATATACAGTGTTTTTGAAAACTATTCAAACCAACTCGATAAAACGATTCAAACCATACTAGCAAAATAAACGAACCAATAATTTAAAGAGTTTCGTACGCCTTGCAGTTCAGTTCCTTTCGGTTTGAACCTTGACTGATATTGCAGGGCCCCTTAAATTTATTACCCATTAGACAATCATCCAGATTTAACATTTCATCGCACTGAATTTTGATTAAAGTTTGTGTGAACATTTGGTTTGAAAGACTGTGCGACGGAGTACGAAACATTTTGCTGCGCTGGTTTGAATCGTTTTGAAAAACACTGTATAGTGATTTAACAAACTAATGAAACCAGCGCGTCAAAATTCAACAAGCTAACAGTTCAAAATTTAACAACTAACAGTCCCAAAAGAGTCTTTCATAAATGGCGTAATGTTTCACCCAAATTTCACTGAAAGTCAATATTCTGAAATGTCATTTGAGTGAATACAGTGTTTTTCGAGACTATTCAAACCCGCACAATAAAAAGATTCAAACCACACTAGCAAATTAAACAAACCACTAAATCAAAAAGTGTCTTACCCCTTTCACCCCATTCCGTCCGTTTAGACCCTTGGTTGATATTGCAAGACTCTTAAATCTATTACATATAAGACAATCATCCAGATTTAACATTTCATCACATTGAATTCTGATTAAAGCTGGTATGAAGCATTACGCCATTTGGTTTGAAAGAGTGTGAGGAGGATTGCGAAACATTTTGTCGCTTTGGTTTGAATAGTTTCAAAAAACACTGTACTCATGTTCTCAAAGCCAAAACGCTGAACCTTCTCCATCATGAGATGCATACTTGAGTCACTCAGGGGGGTGAGTCTCCCCATCATCCACGCCCCCGAAATAACATGACCAACAAAATTTCCAAAAAATTCTAAAATGGATCAGAGGATGGTTACCACCAAAAGCATATTGTCTAGGTTTCAGAAAACTTTTCTTTTGTATTTTGTTATTTTGTTACTGTTTTTATTGTTATTGTTACTTTGTTGGCTTCGTGTTAGGAGGTGTGGAATAGAAATGGTGTTGCGTGGTGTGGAATAGAAATGGTGTTGTGTGGTGTGGAATAGAAATGGTGTTGCGTGGTGTGGAATAGAAATGGTGTTGTGTGGTGTTGTGTGGAATTGTGTCGTCCGCAGTATTGACATGAGGGGTGATGATTGGGTCCAGAAGAGGAACCATCAATTGGGTCGGTGCACACGGCATGCCGGCCTCCGCCTTCAAACACAATGAGGTCCTCCTGCTCCTAGGAACAAGCACCTACGTTTTCACTGGACTCATGGCATTGATGAAGATCTCGTCTCCACTGGCATCCAACTACTGCACATCACCAGTGGAGTTTGCGGTTTCTGGACGATTGCCTCATATGTACCACGTTTGGGGGTGTTGCAGTACCAATGAAGTGTCAAATCGGACGGAACTGAAGTGGACTTTTGAATTATTAGCAAGTGTCAAATCGGACGGAACTGAAGTGGGCTTTTTGAATTATTAGCAAGTGTCAAATCGGACGGAACTGAAGTGGGCTTTTTGAATTATTAGCTTGCTTAAGTCTGCTAGTGTGGTTTCAAACTTTTTGTTGTGCCGGTTTGGATAGTTTTGAGAAACGCTGTAAAGCGATGGTGGAAAATGGCATTCTGGAATGGACATTAGGTAAAATACCTCAATGGGTAGAGCACTGCCTGTGGTGAATATAACAGTGCCACTCCCGTGCATACTAGTTTTTGGGGCCTAAATAGTGGTCTACTAGTACTTGCCTCTACTGCAGTGTCCTGGAATGACATATTTCCACAATAACTTTGTATGTAAAAAATGTACAAGGGATACTACTCAAAAATAGTCTGTTCTTATAGGAATGGTAGACATAGTAACAGGGTTATCTGACTTAGTATGGCACTGGTTATGGTGTGGTAATAGTTGATTCTAGCAGAATGGGTATAACTCTAGACTGTGACTCTAGTTTATTCAGGCTACAATCGTCGGGGGTCTAGAAAGTAGATGGGGGTCCCCAGATTCAGTCCCAGACCGGGAGATGATCGTAAAGAACATTAAACATGAACAAGTACAAAGAAATATACATGGAGATATATATAGTGTACAGTGGCTATAGACTTGACGTACTTCTATTGACGAACTTGCTATAGAACATAGCTACAAACTCCTTGGTAGCACTGGAAATAGCACATGTGCATGCTTAAGCTGACGGAATGAAAGGGCACCCCTTAGATGATATGCTTGACCTTGAAGTAGTGCCTCAAGTACAGGATCTGCCACACGCCCAAGCCCACCAACGAAAGCACAATGACAATGGAGAAGTTCTTGACCCTGCTGTTGGTACTCTCGTTGGTATCACGCATTTTCTCCTCACGGGCCCTCAAGTAGTGCAACTCATTGGTGATTTCACGGGTGATTTCCTCGATTCTCTTCAAGTCCACCTCAGCAGGCTTCAACTTCTCCGCCGTCTGCAAAGCATTCCAGTCACGTGCGCCGGCGCCGCTCTCCACCTCCAACGTCACGTCCCGGCTCAAGTAGCGTCTCAGGCCCTGCCCCTTCTCCAAGAAGTTAAGGAAGCAGATATCAATGGCGGCGGAATCGTGCGATGTGAAGGAAACCCGGGTATCTTTGTAGATATCGGTTTTCTTGGAGAACTGGTTACCCAACGAGTCGATCACCGTCATCTGCAACCTCTGGCCGTCTCCCTGGTAGCCGGTAGTTTTTAAGTTGATCACCACTAGTTGGTCTTGGCCCACAAAGTCACGGATGCACACGGGCTCGGGTCTCTCGAATGCAGGAATCTCCACCTGTAACGCGGACGTGATGCCCAACACGAACAACACGGCGACCCAGATCTTGTTCAACATGGTGTATATATTATTGGAGGTGTTGAAAAGCTCGAGGACGCGCCTGAAAAAACCACCGCGCATGCACCCGTACACCGCCTTCTACTTGCCCCGGCTCATATATATATCAGATTCAAGTGATGAAGATTTTTGTATGGTTTAATTTTTTGAGTGGGTTTTGAAGTTTGCATGTTTTGGGTTGGAGTTGTGGTGTTTTTGGTGCTGGGGATGTTCTGGTGTGGTGGTTTGCTGTTGTTGCTTTTGGCTGTAGTGCACATACACCCCACCATATACCCTGACCAGTACACGCTGGGTATTCCATCGTTATTCCCTAGATACAGACAAATATTTGGGGATATGCTAGAATACGGTCTTCAAGATGGCTCTTGTTCGGTGGTGGTTTGGGAACTACTGGAGGTGTTTTGTTGTATGCAGTATCAGACTAATAAGTATTTCTAAAGTTCCAACGGAGGCTTAAATGTAAGCAATAGCCCTTTATGGAAGGGAAAGAAGAGCATGGCTGTCTTCACAAGCTCCGTTATTTTGTGAGTTTGCAGTTTGTGCTTAAGGCGGAGCAGGGCAGTGCTCGTAACCAAACAATTAGCAACATTCTGGTGAGATATGAATTCCTGCGTGCAGTGGCCGGGGTCCGTACACAGCAAAAACATTGGGGGTCCAAAATAAGTTCATTTTGTTTATAAGTGCTCGAGCTTCTGAAGAGAGATCTGACCATACGGGTTTCCAGGAATGTTTTTCCGATTTTTCGTGCTGAAAAAAGCAAAGTGCCAAGTGCGATATGTCATATTTTGGATCCCGCGAGGAACTCCACGAACACCTTTTTATACCATTATTTATAATTATCAAAATAGTATTATTGAAGTATCTGATTGACAGACAGACAGATAGATAGATAGATAGATGGATGGATAGATAGATAGATAGATAGATAGATAGATAGATAGATAGATAGATAGATAGATAGATAGATAGATAGATAGATAGACAGACAGACAGACAGACAGACAGATAGATAGATAGACAGACAGACAGACAGACAAACAGACAGACTATCTTTCTATAAGAATACCTGAGTATACAGTATAAAATTGATTGGTCACAGGTTGGCCAAGAGCTTATGACAGTGTTTTATAACTATTCAAACCCGCGCGATAAAACAATTCAAACCACACTAGCAAATTAAACAAACCAATCTTTCAAAAAGTAAGGTCTTTCACTCCAGGTCCTTTCTGTTTTGAGTCTTGACTAATATTTCAAGACTCCTGAATTTATATAAAATAATCATCAGATCGATTTCATCACATTGAATTCTGATTAATGTTGGTGTGAACATTTGGTTTGAAAGAGTGTGCGAAGGATTGCGAAACATTTTATCGCTTTGGTTTGTACAGTGTTTTTCATAACTATTCAAATGAGCGCAGCAAAATGTTCAAACCACACTAGCCAAACTAAACAAACTGATAAGTCAAAAAGTTTTATACTTAGGACTAAAAAAATGCTAAGGACCAACGACTTGAAATAAGCGGTTTATGTGAAGTCTTAATTAGATATTAAAAGCAGTAACTTTTAGGATGATTGGTTTGTTGAATTTTGCTAGTGTGGTTTGAATCGTTTTATGGCGCGGGTTTGAATAGTTTCGAAAAACACTGTACTTCTGAGATGCAGCCTCAATTGAGGATGGTAAATTACGCACTCTTACAGTGTTTTTGAAACCATTCAAACCAACACAGCAAAATGTTTCGTACTCCTTCGCACAATCTTTCAAACCAAATGTTCACCAACTTTCATTAGAATCCAACATTCTGAAATGTTGAATCTGGAGGATTGCCTCATATGCAGTACATTTGGGGGTCTTGCAATATCAATCAAGGGTCAAAATACATGGAACTGAAGTAGAAGGAGTACGAAACCTTTTGAGTTATTGGTTTGTTATTTTGCTAGTGTGGTTTGAATCGTTTTATGGCGCGAATTTGAACAGTTTCGAAAAACACTGTATTATGAGCACCTCCAATGTTCAAAATACTATGTACTGCCCCAATCCACAGACCATAATCCACAACTACAACCCACAACTGCAACCCACAACTGCAACCCATAATAATAGTTACCATGACCATAATAAGTATGTCACCTAATAATACGACTACAAATATCATCTTTCCATATGTGTCTTATGGTAGTACATTCATATGTGTCTTATGGTAGTACATTGGAAGTTATAATATTATTCTTTTGTAAATATTCTTCTCTAAATATTCTTTTGTAAATATTCTTTGTAAATATTCTTCTCTAAATATTCTTTTGTAAATATTCTTTGTAAATATTCTTCTGTAAATATTATTCGTTTGTAGGGACGCAAGTATAGAGGACTACTATAGACCGGATCTACTCTACATCTGGTCTGTATCTTAGTTGGAGGAATGGTCGCACTTCACTCACTGGTCACACAATAATACGTCCGCACGTCCACGTCCATCGCCATGTCCATCACCATGTCCATCGCCATGTAGTCATACCCTCTCCTCTTCCTACATACCGAAGAAGCCAAAATTCATACAGATTAAACTACTTTTGTGTGGGAAATGGTAAATGCGTGGACTGTGGCCGAAGCAAATGCTCAGATGCGAAACCAGTAGAAATACACCAGAAACCGGTAAACCTAAAACAATCCTGGCCCCACAAATCATGGAAATAAATACTTTGGAAAAACCAATACTTTGGAATAAAGTGCCAAAACACGACCAGCAATCTAGAATATTACTGGGGGTGTTTTTGGGAGATGCTGGGCGAGGATGTTGAGGGTGTACGGGTGTGCATGTTGACACAAATTTTCTCACGGCTCTCTCTCCACATCCAGCATCATGGCTAAAGCTAAGACGACCCACACTATGGTCAAGCTCATTTCCGCGGCCAAGACGGGGTACGAGAAATGGTTCAAGATTCCCCGTCACACGCAGCGGCTCAACTTGATCCTCTACGACCCCAGGGCCCAGAGACACTGTCTTTTTACCGAATCCAAGAAGAGAAAGGTGCCAGACTTGGTGGCCAAGGACTACAACAGAAGCCATCGCTAGATATCGTTAGCTTATTGTTTGGTCTTTTCGGCGTATGTTACGCCATTTCCAGGAAGAAGCTCCAGCATTTACAGTGTATATAGAAGGAATAAATGGATAAGAATTTGAATGTGTCCATGGACTCATGAGAAACATATTACGGGTACAGTCACAGCCACAGTCACAGTCACAGCCAAAGTCACAGCCAAAGTCACAACGATCTAAAGCAATGCTTATTCACATGCTAGTGCACACCACCGGTTACTTCTAACGAGATTGAACCGACCTCAAAAGTAGTATGTCTGTGAAGGAATGCTCCTACCGGTTTGGTTGGGTTCCATTGTATGTGAGACTTGAACAGGGAAAGATTAGAGTGTTCAAGGTTCCAAGTCCTCTATATTTTGACCAATGTCCAGTGTCAGCCACCAACGAGGCACCAACGAGACACCAACGAGACACCAACGAGACATCATTGCACAGATAGTAATAATGTTTCTAACCTTAGTGGTACTCCAATAATGGTGGTACTCCAATAATGGTGGTACTGTATACTTAACTAGACAGATACTACAGAATGGTGACATCATGTGTGTAAGCATACTGTAGATGAGGGAATAGATGGAGGGAAATATGGAAATCTTGAGATTCTCAATAATATAGGTTCAGTTTGTGGTTTCAAAAAACAACACTTGGAGAGTGTCTAAAAAGTACACTAGTGATTATTCAAATTATCTGACTGAGATGACTGAGACTAGCCCAGTATTAACTTTACTACTAGAATTAGACTAGATTAGGTCCAACTCTTTTCTACTAGACTTGCGCCATAGAGACCATGGGGACTAGCGATTGCGAAACTACTAACTTACTATTTACTGCTTTTGTAGTATCTATCCTTTTGGTTTGGGAAGTCACTGGCAGTCGATAGTTAAACTTGTCAGCCACTCATCTGCTATTTCACCGATGGGCTCATCCTAATCTTGTGAGCTGCCGATAATTTTTTGTTCAGGAGTGGTGAAGAACACAGATAGGTACCAAGTAGATGTATGAATAAATCTCAATTGGGACTGTACTACTGCTACTGCTATACTGTACTATACTGTACTACTACTACTGTACTACTACTACTGTACTACTACTACTGTACTACTATTACTGTATTACTGTACTACTACTACTGTACTACTATTACTGTACTACTGTACTACTACTGTACTACTACTCCATACTGTCTCGTGAATTAAGAGGATTGTTCTTGGTCGTTGCACCAGCTGATCCCCTCAAATCATATGCGATTAGACAAGACCAGAAGACTTCAGGATTGAAGTCAACACCAAAGAAGCTCGATGTCAGCATAAAAATCGACATCAATAGTGACATTGTCCTTTGGTATAAAGGTAGAAGTCCGCCGTAGACGTACCCCACCATTATATTCTTGTTAAAGCGTCTGCCACTTCCGTAGTTATTTGTATTCATCACATGGTGCCTCAAAGGAAGGAATCTGAGCTGTTTAATTAGCGGCGTAGGGACTCAAAATGCCCAAAATGCCCAGCTACTTACCAAATTAACTGGGGATCACCGTAGAATACGGGTCAGATAGCCTTAAGCTCCAATTGCTTCGTGGGTAGTGGAATACCCTCAGTAGATCCAATAGGTGAAGACCAGATTTCCAGCCAACTATCTTCCTTCTATTTGTTTACTACTGGTATATTGTAGAAGAATGCCAGTGGGACTAGAAAGAAGAGAATGAGAAGAGAATGAGAAGAGAATGAAAAGTCAGAGCATAGTATTGAGCCATTGGGAACAGTACCGGGAAATCACTGTAACCAAAAAACACCAAAGTAGGTGAGCTACAGTGTTTCAATCCTAGGGATATTGCACGGTACTACAACTGGAAACATACAGCGATAAGTATAGTGAATATGATAAGTGTGTATAGTTAGTATGGGTGATAAATATGGCGAAAATATAGTGATAGACTATTTACTGTGGGTGGTGGTGTGCTATTTACATATGTGACTGTGGTTACATGAGAGACTTGGTGGCCCACGAGTCGTCTAGGTCTAGAGTCTTGGCTTCGCCAATGATGGTGAACGCCCTGTTCTCTGCATTCTCCAAGTACTTCTCGTTGACCTGTTGCAAGTCACCGAGAGACACGTCCAAAAACCGCTCCCTTCTCTCCTGCTTCATTTCATCGCTGATGCCTTCCAAGAAGTTGCCCAAGCCTTGGCTGGAGATCTGGCTGGGCGCATCCACGCTCTGGAAAATAGCGATCTTGGCTTCTTGCAATGCCTTTTCGTCCCATTTACCGGCCATGAGCTTCTCTTGCCCTGCCTTCCAACTTTCTGCAAAAGCCTGTGCTGACTTCACTGCATTAGGATCTCTGTACGAATAATAGTTCAAGGTTCCACTGAGCCCGTCGTAGTTGAGTCCTCCTCCATAAGCTCCGTTAGATTCCCGGATCACCGAGTGCAAGTGTCTAAAAGTCATCAATTGGGAAAGAACTTGGAGTGCTGCTCCGTCTTTGCTTGCGTATGGAGCACCAGTCTGCGCCAAAGATGCATACCCCACTTGGAAGGGTAAATCCAAGACTGTTTTGGACAATTTTTGCGCCTGGAACGAATCCACAAATGCCTGGAGCTTGCTCTTGCGCGCTTCTTCATTGGATGCCATTTTGGTGTCGAAAGTACCGATAAGTCTCTCGTTTTCCAGAATACTTGAAGCTTCTCCCACGATGCAGTAGTCAAAGCCCTTCGTATGGCCCTCGGAATAGCCTCCCAAGATATGTGTTTTGATTTCCTGTAAAATGGGCAAGAGCTCCAGCGTAAGGTACTCTCTTCCCCTTTCCTCTAGCTTCTTGTTGATCTCCATAATCAACTGCACCTGTCCAATTCCTCCCATGGCATTGTTGATGTACTTGGTAGGTGTAAGCTGCAGACTTCCATAGGAGTTTGCATAGGAATGGCCACGGTCAGCCACGGCGTTGGTCTGGTTTTGTGCCAAGTTCTTGACCAAAGTATGGAGTTTCTCTACCACGCCTGCATCTTGAGCCGAAAATTTGGTGTGCACAAGAATATCGTACCAGAGATCATAGATATGCAGAGCATTTTGACTCAAGGCCATGCCTGAAACCACAAACTTGGCGTGGGTCTGACGAATGTCACGCGGGTCGCTCTTGACACTGGTGGAAAACGAAATTCCTCCTGTTTGGCTTTGGATCTTGTTTTCGAGGCTGGTGATTGGCTCATTCTCCGTACCGGCCAAATTGGTCAAGCACGTACTGAACAATGGCATGTACTTGAAGAGATCTTGGGGCAAGAAACCCAAGTCCTTTGTGGCTGTGATGTACACCAAGTCATTGGTGGGAACCACTCTTTTCTGAATCTTTCCACTGCTTCCTGCAACCCTGGAAAAGCCGAGATCGTAGAAATTGCCTTTCCGAGGGATATCGTCCATGGTTACCGTAGGCAACACCGATAAATCCTCTTCCTTCTGCTGGGACTCCAAAAGCTTCTGACCCGCTTCGTAAATGTCCTGTTTGGTGTCTGCAGATAAGCCCAGGACTCTTCTCTCCAAACCAGTCTTTTCGTCTAAGGCCAACTGTTCATTGTAGTCCTTTTCAGGCACCATGGTGAACTTAAGCACCTTAGTTTCGGGATTGAGAAGCGTATTTTCGAGCAATTCTTCGAACATCCCAAGCCCTTTCTCCAGATACTCCTGCTTGAAGCGGGTTAACACGTCCTGCACCTGGAGCGTGGTCACTGGGTCCTGGCCATTGACCCAAGTGGGTACAATGGAGTTCAACAAGCCCAAGCCAAGATCCGGTTTATGTTTCTTGAAGCCAAGCTCCATCTGGTGATAGATGGCCAAAATGCGGTCGTGGAAAACACTAGTTTCTCTCTTGGCCAATTCGGGCATGACCTTTTGGCGCACTATCTCATTGAATTTTTCAGCTAACTGATTGACCTTTTCAAGGGATAGCTTATCGAGGCCGATGGTGAACGAGAGCAAGTGTGTGGTTGCATCCAAACCAGAGTTGGCGGAGAAATCCTCGGCATACCCTGTCTCGATCAATTCTTGGTAGAGAGGAGCATTGTGGCCATCGAAAAGAAGCGAGTTCAAAGCCTTCCATTTGAAGAGCTCATACTGTTTATCCTGGGCAAGTGGGTCTCCCAAATACCACGTGAGAGACGACTTGTATTGTTCCTCAGGAGGGTTGGACACCATAGTGTCTACTGGACCAGAGACCTGTACATCGAAAAAGCGGTCGTTTTTCTCGGCAAAAATGGGCATTTTGGACTCGTTCCTAGGCGCAGGCGCCTTGAAGCCCGAAATCTGCTCGTTCAAAAGCTTAAGGTGGTCTTCCAACGGGAACGAGCCATAGGTGAAGGTCCTGGCATTGGCCGGAGAGTAATTCTGGGCATGGTAAGCCACCAAATCCTCGTATTTCAAGTTGGTGATTGCAGCAGGGTCTCCTCCTGAGTTGTTCAACGAAGGGTAAATGGCCTCCTGGAACTTGATCCAAAAGAGGTAGTTAGTGTTGGAGTACTGGCCCTTCATTTCGTTGTAAACCACTCCTTTATACAGCAAAGGACTCAGAGGATTGGTCAAATCGGCATTCTCCAATCTCCAGCCCTCCTGGGAGAAATCGTCCTTGGTCAAAAGCGGCTCAAACACCGAGGAAAGGTACACCTGCATAAGGTTGTGGAAATCCTGCTTATTGGTGGTGGCAAACGGGTAATAAGTATAGTCATGGCCGGTCATGGCATTCATGAAGTTGCTCAAAGACCGGTTAAGCATTTTGAAAAACGGGTCCCGCACCGGGTACTTCTTGGACCCACAGAGCGACATGTGCTCCAAGATATGCGGCACTCCCGAATGGTCCGGTGGGTTTGTTTTTAGAGCCACGGAAAAAACGTTGTTGGTGTCGTGGGGTGAGTCAAGGTGTAAATGCTGCAGACCAGACTCCCGGTGCTTGAGGCGGATGGCGGTGGTGGAAAACTCGGGCACCGCCTGCACCTGTTCCACTACATAGCCGTGGATGTGGTTGCCCACGGAGTAGGAGAGGCTTCTTAGCAGCCTGTAGTTGGGTCTAAAGCGGAGCATGGCGTACTGTATGCTGTGTACTGTAGTGAGTAGTGGAGTGGGCTGACTAATGTAGCTGGAGGTGAGTGATGGTGGAGTTGGACTTGGAGTGTATGGACATGAGTGATGCGCACGCGCGGGCTCCTAATGGTGGGTGCAAAATAGCTCGCCTCGTATAAGCATTGGTGTAGTGTGGTATCGTAGAATCGTAGTATAGTAGTATAGTAGTATAGTAGTGTAGTAGTGTAGTAGTGTAGTAGTGTAGTAGTGTAGTAGTGTAGTAGTGTAGTAGTGTAGTAGTGTAGTAGTATAGTAGTGTAGTAGTAAATAAACAGTGGTGTAGTAGTAAATAAACAGTGGTGTAGTAGTAAATAAACAGTGGTGTAATGCAGTACTTTAGATTCATATCAGAATCTCTGTTTACTATGTTCAGTTCCAAGTGAGCCTCCAAGGGAGCATTCGGCTATATAAGTAGCTTACCCCAGTGCCAAACATTCAGCCGATCGTACCAGGTGCAAGCGACTAATTCTCTCCTACATCGCTCATTTCCTCCTGTTTGAAATGATGGTAGAGGAGTGACTAGGTGGTTTTGCCATTGCTAGGAATAGACAGTGGAGTCAAAACACCTCAGTAGAGCACCACCTGTGGAACAAACAGTATTAAAGTGTTGGAGTATACTAAAGTGTTGGAATATCGTATATGTTAGGGTATACTAAAGTCTCAGAGTATCGTATATGTTAAAGTATACTAAAGTCTTAGAGTATCGTATATGTTAGAGTATACTAAAGTATTAGAGTATATAGTTAGAAAATCCTAGAGTATATATTGTTAGTAGTATTCTTAGTACTGGTACAGTATAGAGAGTGCAAGACATAATGATCACTCGGAGATGAAATGTACACTACTCATTAGCTCTAGACTCAACTACTCCACTAGTACACCATTGTGTGGTTGTACTCTACTATCCACTCTCTAGTCCCCTGTACATCCAGGAGTCTGTTACTCTCCTACCAACTCTCCTACTCTACTAGTCTTTAATTCTCTTTATACATACTCTGGTCTCTGTTCCATTACCAGTGTCTCTATTTTTGTGTCTCTATTTCTGTCTCTATTTCTGTCTCTATTTCTGTGTCTATCTCTGTCTCTATCTCTGTCTCTATTTCTGTGTCTCTTTCTGTCTCTATTTCTGTCTCCATTTCTGTGTCTATTTCTGTGTCTATTTCTGTGTCTATTTCTGTCTCTATTTCTGTCTCTATTTCTGTGTCTCTTTCTGTCTATTTCTGTGTCTTTCTGTGTCTCTGTATGTCCTAATAGTCTATGACTCTACATATCTGCTAGTCTACTGATCTAGTCTCTGTTGGTACGTTTGTATACTGCACTGGTCTCTCTTATGTTCTACCAGTCTAGTATAATACACCAATCTCTACCTCCTACTCAACTTCTCTAGTGCAGTCGTGTTCTTTCCAAACTGCCTGTATTGCTATATGTTTAGGCCCTGTCCTCAATTGGGTAATTCAAATTTGAGGGCTGTTTTGACTTGCGTTTATGTATTCACGTAGGTCCGAGCCAGCGGAAGTATCTTTACCCACTTCACTTGGTTTTCCTGTTGAAACAATGGATCTTGGTTAGCTGCTTTACCAAATGCGAGAATTATTATGAGACCTAGGGCTTGAGCCTGTATTCATAAGGCATGAAAGCTTCTAACGGCCTATTAATTGAATGGTTCTTTTTCATGAATGATAGCTAACGGTGCTCTGATATATTTAGGAAGGCCATTCTTGGAAGGAGCTCACAACCAGCTAGTAGTACAGTGTTAGACACTTTAGTGTAATAGAAGGTATTAGTATTGTTGTTGAATAAAGCTAATCTGAAATAATAAAGTTCTTCGTCTTTCAGAAATAGAATGATAAGAAGAGACTCTTATTCGTTTGGCTGGAGTCATTTTGAGAATGATGAGGTACTTTCAGCCCATTTGTAAGGGGGAATTATCCCCTGTTTTTGAATTGTCATGTTAGAATTATTATGCAACTCAAGGCTATAGCCTGTATATGCAATAAGTTTAAGCTTCTAACGTGCTTATCGATATCACGGATCTTCCCAGGAACGATGACCTAACGGAAACTGTATATTCTGAAATGCTACTAATAGTAGGAACTCACCCGAACAGTATTATGGATATTCTTAATTACTTGATATCTGTATTAGACTATGTATCTAAGATTAAGTAATGGAGTTCAGAAAACTAGGCTCTTGCTCTCATTATATATCTGGCGGGATGATAAGCCTAGACTCTTTTCTTATGACTAAAGTAGAGTGGTGTTTCATACTTTTCTACTGTAAAATATCAGTTTTGTGACGCTTAGAATGACCACAAGAAGCGTAGGCCTATACTGACATGGGTAGAGCACTACTATGGATCTAACAGTCGTTGGCAATGGACTTGTTGTAACTTTTTCGAGGTCTATAAAGCAGAGAAAAGGAGCTTACCCCATTGACCAGCCAGACTTCACCCTCCGAGATGAAGATCAGGATTAGATCAGGATTGATCTGGACTAGATCAGGATTGATCAGGATTGATCAGGATTAGATCAGGATTGATCAGGATTGATCAGGATTAGATCAGAATAACAATCAGGAACACATAAAAAACAGGATTCCTATGAGGAGCTTGAATATTGAAACATGGATGAAGCCTTTTGCAAGGCCATTCTCAAGCCCAGTGCCAAGTCTTGATGAAGCTACATAGGAGCAAAAGCGTTTATAGAAACACAAAGGGTCAAAGCTTAAGACGGAACTGATCTCCCTGGGTGACTTTATTGGAACACATGGCCGGTCTTCCAACGACAAACATTTACGGACATATGCTAGTCTTTACTGGCCAACCAAATCCCAATTGCAAACATCACTTCAATGTATACTAGACTGAAATCTCAAGCAGCAAAGATTTGAGTCAATATAAATTGTGGTTCATTGGTCTGTGTAGATCAGTCTGTATGTGTAGTAGTTATAGTTTTACGGGTATATAATCATTAGAGGGGAAGAAATTTGATGTGGCTTTCTTGAAGTACAATGAGATTTATTAGTGATACACCAGAAACATTAGAGTCGCGGTTGGTAGTGGTAGTAGTAGTAGTAGTAGTAGTAGTAGCAGTAGTAGTAGTAGTAGTAGTAGTAGTAGTAGTAGTAGTAGTAGTAGTAGTAGTAGTAGTAGTAGTAGTGTAGTAGTGTAGTAGTGTAGTAGTGTAGTAGTAGAAGTAGTACTAGTGGTGTAGTAGTAGAAGTAGTACTAGTAGTGTAGTAGTAGAAGTAGTACTAGTACTAGTAGTGTAGTAGTACTAGTAGTAGTGCTAGTAGTAGTGTAGTAGTACTAGTAGTAGTAGTGTAGTACTAGTAGTAGTAGTGTAGTACTAGTAGTAGTGCTAGTACTAGTACTAGTGTAGTAGTACTAATAGTACTAGTAGTGTAGTAGTAGAAGTAGTACTAGTAGTATTTGTACTAGTACACTTTAGACGGAGTTGTTTGAAATAGCTCATTCAAAGCTTCACATATTTATGGTCTGAGAATGATAACACATAAGGAAGTGTCTGAATGCGGGAGGTTATGCGTTAGTTCTTGAAACCTTTGGTGGTCTCTAAGTGGATATTACTGATAGTAGACTAAGCCCCTTGACACTTAAAAGTACCATTATGGTTACACCTTGGGAGCGACTCCGGTTTAGTACAATGATTTTCAAAACTATTCAAACCCGCACTATAAAAAGATTCAAACCTCACTAGCAAATTATACAAACCAATAATTTAAAGAGTTTCGTTCCCCTTCCGGTTCAGTTCTTTTTGGTTTGAAGCCTTGACTAATATTGCAAGACTCCTAAATCTGTTACATATAAGTCAATCCTCCAGATTCAACATTTCAGAATGTTGAATTCTAATGAAAGTTGGTGTGAACATTTGGTTTGAAAGGCTGTGCAAAGGAGTACGAAACATTTTGCTGTGTTGATTTGAATAGTTTTGAAAAGCACTGTACTGCCACATGAGACCTGGTGCTTGGTTTTCTCCTGGCTCTATTTTCTATACACCAGTACACATTATTATTCCGCTATATGGAGAGAGGATGGGGATATACTGTTTGGCTTTTTATGCTTTTGTAGTATAATATTGAGGGCATTATCGATGCACTTTTACATAAAACTATGGCAATGTTTGAAACAGTAGAACAGCTTAGATATTACTATAAGAATAGATTGTATAATACTTAAAGTATAAGACAAGCATAATTTTTAAAGAACCTAAGTAAACCCCCATAAAAAATTCATTAGGCCCGCATTAAAGAAAATCAAGTGGGCCCCCATTGAAGGACAAAAATACCGATAACAAGAGAGACTGGCCCCAGTTGAAATATCACGTTTTCAAAATAATGATATCTGAATCGTGATTCTATTATGGAACCTCACTGCATATAGCCGCAGATGTCAATGCAGCAACACTAGTGACACTCCATATATATTCTCCGAAACCGTACAAGACCCTGGACGTTGGCGGAACCGGCAAGACAGGGAAAAGAATTCAGGGCTTGCGCCCTAATGCTAACTGTCTGCACGTGACCCAGAATAAATACGCGCGCCTGCAGATAGCACCCAGCATTTCACCCTACCGGCCCCTCAGCGCGCATTCTGAGCACCGCACGTCCGCACTGCGAAAAATTTTGATGAAAAACCATTTCATCCTTTCATTCTCTACACCTTAGACTTCATTCAAAATGGCTGCACAAGACGTTGTTACCCGTGAATACACCATTAACTTGCACAAGAGAGTATGTTATACGCATAAACGTGATCCAAGATAGAGACAACAATAGAAGACAAGACAGAAAGACAGACAGACTATAAGATTATGATAGACACAGACTAGACGAATATCCGTCCAAACAGATTGTTAAACAGACAGAATATCCAAGACTAAAAGACTACAGTCCAAGAACAGATATGCATAATCCTAATTTTTCATATATCCATATATCGATTCCATCTGCTCCCTGATCCAGCCAATTCATTACTATATCCATAAATTGGGCCTTTCTCCATCCATATCCCTCCATAGTCACAGTCAGTCATGACGATACTCTATCTTCCCTTTTTGTATCTATGGCTCTATTGTCTTTTCCATCGATTTTCTATTGTCTTTTCTTTCCATGGTATTGTCTTTTCTATCCGTGGTCTATTGTCTTTTCTATCCTCGTTTCTATTGTCTATTATTCAGTATACTAACCTACAGTTGTACGGTGTCAACTTCAAGAAGAGAGCCCCAAAGGCTGTCAAGGAGATCAGAAAGTTCGCCTCCAGACACATGGGCACCACCGACATCAGATTGGACCCTAAGTTGAACACCCAATTGTGGTCCAGAGGTATCCAGGGAGTCCAGACCAGAATGAGATTGAGAATCTCCAGAAAGAGAAACGACGAGGAGGATGCCAAGGAGGCCATGTTCGCCTACGTCGAGCCCGTCATTGTTCCTTCCACCAAGGGTTTGCAAACCGTTGTTGTCGAGGACGAGGAATAATTCTGTATATCATCATAATACAAAAACTCTGTGTCCACCGTAGTGTCAAGCAATCTATGACTCCATCACTGCATCTTTCCGAGAATAATCTGCTAGATTATACTATTCCATAGTCATATCTGCATCAAGAGTCTAAAATCCATGTTATGTACTAGTCATACGTACTCGTACCACTTGCACTCTAAGTACTGAATCGAGTCACAGATGCTGAGTACTATGAGTATGACTCCATGACTGACTCAACTACCAACTACTCATGCTGAAATACACCAAGTTACTAGCTTTTCGCGAAGAACCTCCAGTCATTTCCCCAACCACCAACCACCAACCACTGTACTACTCTACTCTTGGTTCAGTAGTACTTTGACCTACATCCCACTCCTGAATGTACTCTGAGCACAGTACCAATACTCTTCTTTGTGCTTCACCTGGTACGTCGCAGCATAGCTCTTTTCCATCATAGTAGTACAGTGTAGCAGTATAGTAAATCCAATTGTACTCTGAGGGGCAAGATCATAACATACCCACTCGCACACTCTCGCACACTCATTCATTTACAGATTTATACCTCACATTTATGCTCACCCTCACACTTCTACACATCTACGTCTACTCGCACCTGTACTCTCACATTTCCTCCGCTATACACTCATACTCCACCATTTCTATACTAATACTCCATGCATGACTTGCACTCATACCATAAAGACTCTGGACTAACCCCTACACAACCTGACTCCTTGACTACATGCCTTGAATCATAGACTAGGAACAGGTGATAGAGGAGTTATTAGTGGACTGAATCATAAATATACTCTCAGTGACTCCAGTCAGGAAAGTATTTGTTGACTGGATCATAAACATACTCTCAGTGACTGCCAGTCAGGAAAGCATTTGTTGACCCAAGACTAAGTGGTGAAGCGGAGACTATATTGCTAGTGGATGCTAAATTGTGATTCTCCATTATCAAATGGTCGTGTCTTGGTTGCTGGGCAGAAATTCCCCATTCAATTGGTCCTAGATGGTACACCGTCAGACCGTCAAAATGTCAGTAATAAGAAATGCGAGACCCTATGTACTGGCTGCCTATTAGATACAGGAGTACAACTACATTACAAGGAGGTTCGATTACGCTGTATACAAACTGATTACTTTCTTAACTGATCACTTAAGAGACTCATTTTCTGAACAGACTTATTTTCTGAGTAGATTCATTTTCTGAACAGTTTCATTTTCTGAACAGACTCATTTTCTGAACAGTTTCATTTTCTGAACAGACTCATTTTCTGAACAGACTCATTTTCTGAACAGTTTCATTTTCTGAACAGACTCATTTTCTGAACAGACTCATTTTCTGAATAGTTTCATTTTCTGAATAGTTTCATTTTCTGAACAGACTCATTTTCTGAACAGTTTCATTTTCTGAACAGACTCATTTTCTGAACAGACTCATTTTCTGAACAGTT